>CM035412.1:12750909-12853409 GCA_020310875.1 Ceratopteris richardii
CTAGTCCTACTCTACTATCAAACACCATCCTACTAAGCTACAGATGAAGAAAGAGTGGATATGAAATGATGATGAAACAAATAAATGGGATGACACTTACAAAGAACTCTCTATGAGCATGAAGATTCTGATAGGAGGGTGTTGAGATTGTTAGCGATGAGTAGAGTGAAATGAGCTTGAAGAGAATTTGAGCAAATGAATTCCCTTCTTATCTCTTTGGTTACAATCATTTTATCTCTCACTGTTGCTCTAGCACAATGGTGAGAACCACGTTAAGAAGCTCCACCTCCTTAATGTCAATCCGCGGAAGAGATAGGAGTGATATGAAGATCGTGAATGTGAGATGAAGTGAGAGTGAAGGTGAGAAGCATAGAAATGCACACACACATACACACACACTACGAAGAGACAAGCAAGTCACAATGGAAGGTGAGAAATCCACTCTATTGCTCAAGAACACTATTACAGGCTCAAAATAACTCTAACGTCAAACAAGCTAACCTCAAAAATGAGCTCTCTAGCTCTTTTTATAGTTTCTAGACTAGTTTTGACCGGTTTCACATCTAGTGACTGGCATAGTTAAAAATGAGGTCCTATATGCTATTTGGAAGGGTAAACGATGTCTAAAAATAACGAAAATTGATACGCTTGTTCTACCTAAGCTCCTCAAGCTCGAGGACTCCTCGGCTTGCACAAAATGGAGCGAGAAATTAAGAAAAGGGTTTTTCTATGTTACATATGTTACATTAGTGATAAAAATCACTGTTGGAGGTTTTCTGAAAAGTATTTTTAAAACATGGTTCTTTGAAAAAAGATTCGACTGGCGCCCTGCTCCTCGTTACATGCTTCCGCGTCTTCTATGCCTCTGGCTGCTTCCAACACCCCCCTCCCTCTCGCTTCTGTCATCCCTCACAGAACCTTGTTGTGAGGTCTGCCGGATATAGTTCTGTAGGAGGTCTTGAGCGAGGGTGTGCTCGGAGATACGAATGCCTCGGGCCAGATCGGCCTCGAGTTTCTCCCAATCTATTGGTTGCGGTTCATCTGATGGTGGGAGGTTATAGTGTGTGGAATAGACCATTCGTTCACAGGCAAATAAGTGTAATAAATGTGTAGGCCTGCTTATGAATACCTCTGAATGGTATTCCCAGAAGCTGGTTGTGAACATCTCTTCGAATGTCTGCTTGTAGCACGCCGGTAGGTACTTTATTCTGCAATGCCAGGCATAACACACCCGTAGCGATGGCGTTGTACTGATATCATATACTAGATCGAAATTGCCATGCTCAAAGCCCGGGGTGTTTACATGAGGTGCCTTGACGCGTCGGAAGACTTTAAAAATCATTTGCATCATGTCAAAGATTTTGACAGTCATGTGTGCCGCTATATCATCCATATGCTTTAATCTAGAGAGCCAGTGGCGAATTGTAGCCATCATGTAGCCTACAGTTGGTAACTCGATGGGTGGCTTAAAATAGGGGTAATTCAACCAGTCCTGGCACTGCTTATTGTTTTGTACCTTAATAGCAAAGGCTGTCCAGGAGCGACGTCGTGGTACTGGTCCCCAACATGGGTTGTACTTTAAGTGCAAAGGTGCCTTTACCCATTTACTCATCATTTCTGGATACTTCTGTAGTAAATCTTTGCGCCACTCGTGTTGATAGATCTCTCCTTGTTGCGCATCAAGTGGTAGATCGTCCTCCTCGAATTGAGTCGCATGCGATGGTTTCTTACCGGTTTCTTTCTCAATGGCTAATTGGTATTCGGCCATTAACATAAAATACGGTTTATACTGTATCTCGTGCCCAGATATGTATCGTCGCGGGGCTAAATGAGCAAAGAATGGAGACTGTAAAATTCTTCCTTCTATCATCGCCATGGCATGTAATTGTGCCTCTACTCTAGCTGAATGTGTTGTCCCAAGTTCCTCAATAGTCTTCATCCACGTGGGGGTCGGGAGTTCGTAAGTCATCTGGCCTTCGGCCGTGATGCGTCCGCCTGGGATGGGTTGTGGCTTGTACGCCTCTTCAAACGTTTCCTCCATCGGGATGGTGAGAGTTTCTTCCTTAGCTGGAAGCTCAGGTGGGGAATCTGGCCTTGGTGGTGCTTCATATACTGCAATCCTTGATTCAAGGTTTGATACCTGGGCCCGTAATGCGTTGAGTTCCTCTAAGATGTCAAGAGAGGGGTCCACAGGTGCTGGTATGTCTTGGTGTGCCGATGCTCGTAACTGGAGAAGTTTATGATCGTCTTTGAGTTTCTGTAACTCCTCATTCATGCGATCGTATTCATCTAGCAGCCTTACATGATCTTCTAGCAGCATCCTCATCGAGTCTGAGGGAATGGCTTTGAACCGACTAGGACTGAGTGGTTGGTCTGGATGGTCTAGGGCTGCTTCTAAGTTTTCTCGATTCTGGTCCTGTAAGCGCTGGTTTTCCTCCTTTGCTACTGCTAGATGTCTTCTGAGTAAGCCCATGTTTCGTGTTAGCGTTGCATTGCGGACTGTCTGGGCTTGTAATAAGTTATCCAGGTCAGCAGTGGCTTCTTTGGTCTTTTCTTCGCTTTCTAGTTCTAATTTATGATAGGCCTCTCGTAATTCTTGGTAGCGGCTGTTCAGTGAGGCATTCTCAATAGACAATAAATTAAGCTACGACTGTAAGTCCGTGGTTGTCCTTTGCAGCTGCTGATAATTATTGCTAAGAGATGTGAACTCATCTCTTACTTGCGTCATACACATGAACATTTGTTGAAATGCATTATCTACAGTGGGTGATAGTATTAATGGGGTGCTAAATGAAGATGCAGTGGGTGTAGATGCAACGGGAATGGGGAACGGGGTTGGGAAGGTGGATGCTGTGGTGATTGTTGAAAATTGTGAGGTGCCTAAATATGTTTGTGCCGTGAGTGAAGTGAGTGATGGTGCAGTGGGTGGTGAGATGTCCATGTCATTGGACGTGTCCAGTGCGGTGACTGTGAATATGGGTGTGACTGTGGGTGCTTGTGCTGGTGTAAATACGGGATTTACAAAGGTTGAGGAGTAATCTACAGGGGGACTGGCTGGTGTATTTGGGTGGAAAGGGGAAAGAGGGGTTACAGTGGGTCGGGGAGGTGAGACTAGGGAGAAGGTTAATGGCGGTGGGAATGGGAAAAGGGGTCGTGGAGGTGTGGGGAAGGATGGAAAAGCTGGATGGAGGAATGGGGTGAATGGAAAGGTGGATGTGTGAGGGGGTAGACTAGGTCTAGTGGGTGCGGGAAGTGTGGGGTTAGTGGTCGTTAAGACGATTTCTGCTACGTCACCAGCGATAGGATGATAGTCGGGGAGAAGGAGGGTGAAGAGGGGAGGCTGGAGGGATGGGCGGTGATGGAGGAGCGGTTGGGGTGGTCGGTACTTCAGTGACTACTGAGGTATGTACAGTTGTAGCACGGGGTGGGGAATCTACAAGGATGGTTTCTGCTGCCAACAAGCTTTCGGGGACGAGGCGTGCCTCCCTGGCCTGTTCTGAAGATTGATCTCATGTTGGTACCCGAATGTATTCGCCGGGCTTTGAAAGTAGTCGTACTCTGCGGGGGTCAAACTGTGGTAGTGGCTTTCTTTGCAAGTATCTGAGTGCTTCGTTGGAGCCTACTGATTTGACTAACTCTCTGAATCCTTTGATGTATGCGTCTTCGAAACCGCCTCTGACAAGTTCCTATTCTATTATTGCTTGACTCTCTTCCTCAGTCAGCTTTTTGCGTGCCCAAACTTTTTCCATAGTTCTATACAGCTTCTTAATAGCCAGTGTGTAAGCTGCTGCTTCATAAGTTTCATCTTCATGTGTACTTGTATCCCCATGTGTGTCTGTTTGTTGTCCTTGGCCATCTGTCTGTTCATGCTCTTGGGATTCGTGAGTGCCCTGGTTGGCTTCGTCATCGCCTTCGTCGTCATCGGTTGTTGTTCTTTCGTCATCGGAGCTAGATACAGTCTGTCCTTGTGGCTGATCCCTAGGTGTGGTAGGGTAGCTGGGCCTTTCATATTCTTGAGAAAACAGTTGTCCTTCTGAAAACTGGAACTCATTAGAGAATGCATCGGGCATTTCAAAATCAAAAGTTGGATCCAGTGGTGCTGTTTGTTCTGCTTCTAAATGGGGTATTGGAAAAGAGAAAGCTTCCGCACCAATAGGGGTGGGAAGTTCTGCTGTCGTGGTTGTAGGTTCTGGAGCACTGGCTGCTTGAGGTTCAACAGTACTGGTGGTGCCCTCCGTTACAACGGGTCTTGATAATCTGATGCGAATAGGTTGTACTGTGGGAGTGGCAGCTGTCGGTGACTGCTCTAGAGATGGTTGTGGTGAGGGTGATTCCGGGACTTGTAAGCATGGGATAGTGCCTCTCATCCGCTTTCCGCCTCTGCCTTTGCTAGACTTTCTAGCCTTCTTAGTGGTCCCTTTGAATGCTTTCAATTCTTCACCTGTCAATGCACGTTCGATCGGCAGGTCATATGCCAAGCACATATATATAATCCTTGTAAGTGCACAACACCCATTGATGACTTTCTTTCGTTCCCATCTATGTTGGGCCAAATAGAGCTGATCAATTATCCAGCTAGCTAGATCAACCGTTTGAGGTCCAGTACATGCTAAGTATAATCCAAACCAGATTCTTTTGTGGGGCATGGTAAAACGATCCTGAGTTGGGAAAGCAAAGTGTTGCATGCATATCCGCAATGGCTTGGAGAGCTCAGGGGTTATAGCTGAAATATCCTCCCACTTAGTTACATCATCACGTTTCATTGGCTCTGGAACTAGCCGTTCTCTCTCCGTCAGAGTGTGTGTTCCATGTATTTTGAGAGCTGCACGAATTAAATCTTTGGACAAATAAAACCTTCTGAATGGAGGGTCATTTACCAAGGATGGTAACATGAATGTGTCGGGTAGATCCTTGTGCTCTGAAGCTGTCAAGGTGGTTACTAGGTAAAAGCATCTGTAAAAATCGGGTTTAGGTAGAGGGTCACTAAAATATTCTGTAAATCCCGCTCGTGCCCAAACGTGCGTTAAATCTTGTGTATTCTGAAGTCCTTCAAATTCTCTTGAAAAGAACTGGTACTTGGCCCATGTGCGAAGATCAAATGCCAAATTGGCCTCAAATATGAAATCAGCGTCTGCTAATGGTCCTGCTAGGCCTTGAAACCAATGAGAATTACGATGAATGTTCTCGGTATATCCTCTAGGAGGATCGTCGATTGGCATGGGTCCTAGAAAACATTGAAACTCTGTTGGTTGCACCGTAGGATAAGATTCCGCGAGTAATTCTCCAATATTGGCCATTGGTATACTGGGGCCAACTTCTGATGGTCCTTCTTTGGTTTGCATGATGACAAATGAGCTAATGGAAAAGATCTGCTACAAAAGATTAGCACATTAGTATGGAAATTAATTATGATCCCATTAAAGTGAGACCGCAATCCCTTTCCATAACCGATGTGTAACCCGTGTAGCCAGGTGTTGTGAGGTGGTTAATGGAATGATTATTTGCAAAGCTAATGCAGGTCTCTAGACGCCTACATGGTCAGATTATGCATACATTTCTTGATGAGCTTTTATTATGAGTGATGTGGGGTTTGGTGTATGAATTCATACAAGGTTTGGTTGAGGGTGAATTATTACAAGGGTGGAGTTTAAACGGGGTGGGAGAATTGTTAGATAAGGGGGTACAAGAAGACGTCTGGATACATTTCGGTATCCATTTCCTAAGAGTCTTTGAGTGGGTGGTGTGTTTCTGCTGAGGGACAAAAAGTGGTATCAGGTTTGGTGGTATTGAAGGATGAAAAGATTTCTGAGGGGTATATATTACATGGCTTGAGGGTTGGGCTATAATACATTGTTTGGGTACCCAAATCTGCGTGGGTGTGGGTCGATTGATAAGATACTTCTTCGTGATCCAAATCTGTCGAGTATTTGTACTTGGGAAAGAAGATCGAGGGGACTTTGGATGCTCACTCTGCCTTTTTTGAAACTTTGTCCTGTTCTTGTCTGCAGTGTTGCCAATAGGCTGTGGTTGCTGTCCTTTTGGCACCCATATTTGTCTCGTGCCACTTGTTCTGTGATGTTGATACTGCTTCTTTCTTTGCCTTATCTGGTGGTGTCGTCGGTCTGGGTTCCTCTGTTGTGGTTGACTCCTTCGTGGTTGGGTTTGAGAGGTCCAGTGGACGCTCTGCTTTGGAAAAGAAGGGAGATCCAACACTTGTGTGACCTGCCCATTAGGAAGTGATTCGTTCTTTATCTTTAATCTAGGCCAGTCCGCAGCAAGTTTGGAAGGATGAGCACCGCAGGGTATTGTGCTCATTTGGCCGCTGATGCAACCCACCTGACCGCTGATTGTGTCCATCTGCCCTAGCGGTTGGGTAGCTGCCCCTTCTAGTTTGCAGGAAGCCCCTGGGAAGATCTCCTTTCGTCCTTCTGATTGACAACTCTCCATAGCCAAGCCCGAGTGGGTTGGTGTAGACGTAACGTGACTGAGCTGACCCAAGATCTTGCGGTCTTCCGTCGCATGTATTTCATAGGGTCTAGGGTTACAAACCTCAGTTGGAATGCCGTTAGGGAAGTCAAGCGGTATCACTCACTTTTGCTCTAAGGTTCCAATCTGTAAGGAGCCTTGTCTAAGATTTAGGTCCACTGAGTGATCGTATAGCCAATCTTGGCCAAGGATTAGGGGTTCTATCAAGTCATCATCATGGCACACTAGTAGCTTTGCTGTCATGGTCACATCCTTAATGAGGATAGGAAGGTCCACCTCACCCATGCAAGGGGTTTCCATGCCTCCTAGCCCTATGAGGTATGCCTCAATTGGCCGCATTTCTATTCCTGAATCCTTATAGTGGGACCATCTAATCGCACTAGTCGCAGCACCTGACTCAATTAAAGCCCTGAGCTCTTGGCAAGGGTTGCCGTGCTCTAGCCTAACTGTAATGAATGGTCTCCTGTCCACTATGCTAGGATGAGTGGTTGGCTTTACTTGACACATGGCCATGGGATATCTGGGTGTAGTTTCCAGATGGTTATAATGTTCTCTCCCTAGTCCTTGTCTTCTTAGCTTCATGCGCTTAATGCGTTCTATGGCTTCTGCCTGAGCTTCAGCTCGTATTCTATTTTCTTCCTCCTTACGCTTCTTTGCCAACGTGAGTCGTCTAAGCATATCCTCCGTAAGAGGTTCTTGGTATAACTTGACTCTACAGCCACTAATGTAATTAGGCATTATATCTCCTTCTAAAGTGGCTAATTGTACTGCTCCACTTGTTGAGAGTCTGTTAATGATCATAGGTCCATAACCTCGCTTTTATAACTTTCGTGCGTGCTGTTTCAGCATATATACTAGAACTAAATCTCCTTCTTCTAGGCCTTTATCTTTCACATGTGCATCAAAATATGCTTTCTGTCGTTTCTTTGCTGCGTATATTCCTGCTGCTGCCTTTAGCCTGGTTTCTCCTAATCGTTCCAAGTCCATTATTCTTGCTGATAATTCATGGCCGGTCCACTGATGTTCTTGTGCAACCTTAAGGGTCGGTATCAAGAAGTCCAAAGGAAGCACTGCATTCTGACCAAAAACCATCTGAAAGGGAGTTGCATTGAGTACGGTCTTGTAGGCCACTCGATATGCCCAAACAGCATGACGTAACTGTTTGTCCCAATCTGAACGTTTGTTGTTCACGAGTTTCGTCAGTACATTACAAAGGATCTTATTAGTGCTTTCAGCCTGACCATTGGCCTGAGGATGATATGGTGCGGATTTCTTGTGAATCACCATAAAATCCTGTAACAAATATTCAATGACTTGGTTTAGAAAATGAGTTCCGCGATCGCTCACTAACTCTATAGGTAATCCATATCTTGTAAAGACATTCTCAAATAAGAATTTTGCAGTTGTGTGTGCATCATTCTTTTTTGTGGCTTTTGCCTCTACCCATTTGGTAAGATAATCCGTCGCGACAATGATGTATTCAGCATGCGTACCTTTTGCAGGGGGGTTAATGGGTCCTACAAAGTCTATACCCCACTTAGAAAATGCACGTCCGCCCATCATGGGTTTCAATGGCATTTCATCTCTGCGAGTAGGAAATTGAGTTCTTTGGCACACATCACATCTCTTAACATACGTATGCGCATCCATGTGAAGAGTGGGCCACCATAATCCTGCAAAGAGGGTGGCTTTGATTATCTTATCGGGTCCAAAATGACCTCCTGCAACACCTTGGTGTGCAGTCTCTAGTATGCTCAGATAATTGCTCTCATGAACACATTGTCTTAGATATCCATCTCGTCCTCTTTTGTATAGATTATGGCCAATAAGTGAATAGTCTTGAGCTTCCTGCTCCAGACTGCGTTGTTGAGCTAAGGCCATTCCTTGAGGGAATGTCTTCGTCCTCAAGTATTTCACTAAAGGTTCACTCCAGTCTAGTGTGAGAGACATGTGATATAATGTCGCATGTTCTACTGGTGGTCTTTCACAACAAACATGACATTCTTTACACAACTTGTAGACATCTTCTTCCATCGTAGGCCAGTGTACTCCTAGCCTATGCAGAGTCTGTAGTGTTCGATGTTTTGAATGATGTTGCTTTAATGCACCTATGTGTGCTAATTGCAACCAATTTGCATGTTCTGATTCATCTACACAACGAGAAAGAATCTTTTGATTATCCTGTTTATATATGCTTCCTGCTATGATTTGATATCTCTGAGACTTGGTGATCTCTCCTTCTTTGATCTTTATCCTAGGATTCTTGGGTCCGTATGTGAGAATAGGAACTATAGGCTTAGCCCATTCTGGTGCTATCTCAAGGTTAAACAAGTATGTATCTGGTAGATCATCCGCTACTCCTTGAGGAGCTTCTCCTGAGGTTAATCTCGAAAGGTGGTCAGCTCTAAGATGTGTCTTTCCTTTCCTGACTACTACTTCAAAATCGTACTCCATGAGTAATAGAAACCAACGTATTAGTCGTCCTGTGTTACATGGTTTGTTGACTAGGTACAATAGGGCTTGATGATCTGTAAAGAACTTGAACTTGTTGGCCAACAAGTAGTGCCTAAACTTCTTTACTGCGTAGATCATCCCTAATCCTTCTCGTTCCGTCGTGGTGTAATTTCTTTCTGCTGCGTTCAATTGTCTGCTCGCGTAAGCTATGGGGAGATCTATGTTACCTTCATTCGTGGGTTGTGCTAACACACATCCTATGGCATAATTGGATGCATCCACATGTACATGGAATGGCTTACTCCAATCTGGGGTAGTTAATATAGGTGCTGAGCACAAGCGTCGTTTAAGTTCATTGAATGAATTTTCACATTCATCTGTCCATTCAAAGTTGGTTAAAAGAGAGTACAAAGGCTTGTCTATGATTGCATACATGTGTATGAATCTCCTATAATAACCGCAATGGCCTATAAATGCCTGTACCTCTTTCACATTAGTTGGTGTAGGTAATTCTGCAATTACCTTCACCGTTTCTTCATCCGTAGAGATTCCATTTTTTGACACAATGTGTCCTAGAATTTTGCCTTGTCTGACCATGAAAACACATTTTTCTGGGTTCAAACAAACTTGATATTCTCGACATTTGTCAAATATTTGTCTTAACTCAGGGATATGTGTCTGTCTTACATTTGAATGAGCACATATGTCATCGACATATACTTCCAAATTCTTGCGTAAGAATTCCTTAAAAACATGACACATGAGTCGTTGGAAATGTTGGAGGATAAACACTCCTATGTGCACAACAAAAGCAAATGAACCCTCCTAGGATCCTGAAATTTTTCAGACATAGGTTCTGTATTTTCTGAGTTTCTCTGCGTATATGTAGAGAATGAACATGAAATTTTTCAAGCATAAACTAGACTTTACGAGCTTTCAAATGAGAGTAAAATCACTCCATTTGGATACTGGATGATGCCTCAACCAGCTGTAACAAAACAGATAACTTGATCTCTTCACAGAGTATGAGCTAACTGGACAGACACTGTTCTGGACATTTCTCTGCACATGTGCAGGCAATGAATCTGAGACTTATACCAGACAAAGTAGAACTTATAAGCTTTCCAACAAGACAAAAATCATTGCAAATGGATTCCGGATGAAGGAGAAACAGCAATTACAAGACCGGGGGGTCTGCCAAAAACATCTAGATAGATAGAGTGTGTAAAAGTGAAATTTCTGCAAAATATGCAGAGAACAGCTAGTAGGGGGTGTGCTTAAGCAAGGGGGCAGCTTGGGCACGTATTTCCACGACTCTAAGTCATAATACAACTCATTAGAGGTTTTAAAGACCTCATACTAACCTCTTTAACCAATCAAAAGCATATACATGTCAAAAGTGAGGTCCAATCACATCAAGAGGTGAGCTAAATCTTCTCTAATCAACTTCTTTCCATTATGGGCATAATTGGATGCCTCAAACTCGTGGAAATCAGCCTCCTTTGATTGTGGATGATGTGGAAGGTTCAATTTGGGGCATGTTCCCACACTCTTGAGCTTGAAAAACTTTCAACACTCCCCCTCAAGCTCAAGTCTTTTCCTTTGTTGCTTCAACCTATGTCTCTTATGTTGATAGCTTCCTTGAATCCTCCAAGCTTTGTACCTTCAAGAAACTTTGTCATCATGTCTGCAACCTGCATTTTAGTGTTCACATACCTTATATCTAGCTCTTTTGCCATCACCTTTTCTCTAACGAAGTGGTAATGAACCTCTATGTGCTTGCTCCTTGCATGAAACATGGGATTGTTAGCTAGATAGATGCTTGAAATGTTGTCTCCATAAAGAGGAAACTCCTGCACTTCCACTTCCAAGTCCTTAAGTAGCTTCTTAAGCCATAATAGCTCACATGTAGCCAATGCTAAACCTCTGTACTCAGCCTCTGTGGATGAAAGAGCAACAGTGGGTTGCTTCTTAGAGCTCCAAGAGATCACTTTTGTACCTATCATGAAAACATAACCCGATGTACTCCTTCGATCATCCTTGCTACCTGCCCAATCAGCATCACTATATCCTTTGACACTTAGATCAGCATCATATGAGTAAAATAGACCTTGGTTGATGGTGTGCTTGATGTAACGAAGCACCTTTCTTGCCGCCATAAGATGATCATGAGTAGGTGCATGCAAAAATTGAGAGAGAACACCTACTACATATGCAAGATCAGGTCTAGTGAATGTAGCATAAATTAATGAACCAATTATGCTTCTATATAGTGTAATATCTTGTATAGCCTCTCCTTGACCTGCAACCAACTTTGTATTGGGCTCCATGGGCTGAGAAAGTGGCTTACAACCACTCATACCAAACCTGTATAGCACATCCAACAAGTATTTTCTTTGAATCAAGAAGATGCCATTGTGTGCATAGATTACCTCTATTCCCAAGAAGTACTTTAGTGTTCCAAGATCAGATATCTTGAACTCCTTCCCTAGCTTTGATTTGATATCTTTAATACCTGCAATATCACTTCCTGTGATGATCAAATCGTCCACATAGATGCATATGTATACCATCTTGTCTCCTTGCTTCTTCATGTAAAGTGATGGATCTGCAACACTTTCTTTGTATCCACAACTTGATAAATAATCCACTAACCTCTGATTCCAGGCCCTTGGGGCTTGCTTTAGTCCATATAATGCTTTCCTTAGCTTGCAAACATGATTTGGGTACCTCATACTAGCAAATCCTTGAGGTTGGCTCATGTAGACTACTTCTTCAAGCTCTCCATTGAGGAAGGCATTCTTCACATCCAACTGATATAAGCTCCATTTCCTTGATGTGGCCACTGCAATCAAAGTCCTAATTGTTGGCATCTTGGCTACGGGGCTGAAAGTTTCATCATAATCTATCCCGTAGCTTTGGGAGAAGCCTTTCGCCACCAACCTTGCTTTGTACCTAGCAATGGAACCATCTGAATTTCTTTTAATTTTGTAAACCCACTTATTACCTATCACCTTCATGCCTTCTTGAGCTGGTACCAAGCTCCAAGTATGGTTCTCATCAAGTGCTTTGAGCTCTTCCTTCATTGCCTCTTGCCATTCCTTGCAATCCTTAGCTTCTTCATAACTAGTTGGTTCCTTGTCCTTGATTACCTGAGTCATGTATGCATAATGCTTTGCAATGAAATTATCATATGTTAACCTTTGTACTGGATATCTTACTCTTGAAGACCTTCTTTCACTTCCTTTGGGTGTGGTTGCCATCTTCTTTCTTTGTTTTGCCACTCCTGGAGTTTGAATTTCTTCTATCTCTTCATCTTCCAACATGCTCTCGTCCACATAGCTTCCTTCTTCAATTGAAATCTTCTCTTTGCCTTTGACTTTGCTTTCTTCAGAGCTGGTCTGTCTTTCCCTAAGCCTTCCACTCCATGGTGAGGGTGTCCTTGTGTTGCATGAGTTGCTTGGACCACTCAAATCCATGCTTTCTTGAACTCTATCATCATTCTTCAAATCTGTCTCACCTATGTCTTCAACCTGCAATGGACTTGTGCATGCATACCAAGGCTTCAACTCATCAAAGACAACATCCCTACTTACCTTCAGCTCCTTGGTGATGGGATTATAGCATTTATACCCCTTTTGTTCCATAGAATATCCCAAAAAAGTACACCTTTCAGATTTGGCATCTAACTTTGACCTCAACTCTTGAGGTACATGTACATAGCATATACAACCAAAGATTCTAAGATGTGAAATGCAAGGTTTTCTTCCACTCCATGCTTCCTCAGGGGTTAGATGATGTATACCTGATGTAGGACATCTATTCATGATGTATGTGGCTGTATATGTAGCCTCTCCCCAATAACAATGCGGCATATTCATTTCATTGAGCATACACCTTGCTACCTCTGCTATGTGTCTGTTCTTTCTCTCTGCTACCCCATTTTGTTGAGGGGTATACCTGCATGTAAATTGTCTTTTGATGCCATTGACCTGCAAAAATTCAGAAAATTCATGGGAGAAGTACTCTCCCCCTCCATCGGATCTCAAAGTTTTGATAAACTTGCCAGATTCCTTCTCCACCTATGCTTTGAATTTCTTGAAGTAGTGGAACACATCTGATTTGTTTCTAATGCAATACAACCACACTTTCCTTGAAAAGTCATCAATGAAGGTTACAAAATACCTATTTCCAGCAAGGGATGCTTCTCTTGTTGGACCCCAAACATCCGTGTGAATGAGGTCTAAAACATTTGCACTTACATAGGTACTCTTCTTGAAGGGCAGCCTTGATTGTTTTCCTTGTTGGCAAGCTACACAAATTTCATGCAACATTTTAGATGTAAAATTTGGTAGGCCTCTTACCAAGCTCCTCCTTTGCATGTCCTTGAGCTTTTGTAGGTTGATGTGACCTATTCGTTTATGCCATAGATCCAAATCTGCTATCCTCTTGTCTCCATATGTGACATACATTGAATGGTGTGGCTGATTTATGTCCATTGTGAACATTCTCCCTTGCTTTTTTCCTTTTGCTATGAGCTTGAAACCTGCCCTTGGATCCTCAACAAAACATCCTCTTTCATTGAACCTAACTTGATAGCCTTTTTCTACCATTTGGCCTACCGAAATCAAGTTTTTGGTAATAGTAGGGACATGTAATACCTCTGATAAGCACTTTGCTCTTTGATTTCCTTCCAAACTGATATCTCCCACATGTTGAATGGTATGCTCTGAGTTATCACCTCTTTCCACATGCCCTTGATGCTTTGGGACCTGCAAATTACTAAAAAGATCCTTTCGACATGACATATGATTGCTACATCCACTGTCTACATACCATACATCTTCACTAGCTTGAGTTGTATCTTCACCATACCTCATGGCAAGTAAATAATCATTCCCTTGGCTGGATGATGTGTTTGCATAATTACCTTGCCCTCTATAATTGTTGTTGTTGCTTTGATTCCCTTGTCTTTGAGCTCTATGATAGCATTCATTTGCAAAATGACCGGGCTTACCGCATACAAAGCATCCATTTGAAGTGGCTTGTCCTCTTCCACCAAATCTTGCACCTCTTCCTCTATTTGTGGCTCTTCCACCTCTTTGACCTGCATTTTCTTGTTGTCCTTGACCTCCTTGGTTGCTTTGATATCTTCCTCTTCCTCTTGTAGCACCTCGGTTGTGTCTTCCTCTTCCTCTACCTACATACAACAATTGCCCTTGGCTATCCTTGGCATTATGACCACCAAGGTTCATCTCCTCTGTCACCATGAGAGTGATTAGTTGATCAAAATCAGGAAGAGAGTCCCTTACATACACTGAAGTTGTGAAAGCCCTCCATTTTTCATCATCCCTAAGTCCATTTAGGGTGTGGGCGACAAGATCGTCATCATCTAGGGCACAACCGATTGACCCTAGTGCATCTGCAAGCTCTTTAACCTTTAATATGTAATCATTAGCACCTTGAGAGGGGCTTTTCCTAAGATTATTTAGCTCATTCTTGAGCTGAATTTTTCTAGCTTTTGTGGAGGTTGAATACAATCTCTCCAAGCACTCCCACACCTTCTTCGATGTATCCAAATCTTGAATATGCCCTACCATAGAGTTGCTAATATGCTGAGATAAAATGAAAATGACCCTTTTGTCCCTTTCATCCCACTCTCTTACTGCTCTTCTCTGGTCATTGGTTGGATTTACCTCATCTATGTAGGGTTTTGGCTCTCCACCACTCACAAGTCCCCACAAACCTTTCCCCATCAAAAAATTGCTTATTCTAAATCGCCACGGTTGGTAGTTTCCTTTTTCGAGCTTCTCAATCTGAGCATTGAGATCAGCCATGGTGCCTCCTAACTCTTTTGAACCTCCCCCTTGATGCAATGAAGTTGAAAAGGATGGCTTTTACCTCAAAAAATAGAGCTACTCCTCTTGATGAAGCTTCGTCTTTGATTTGATGATGTATTTGCTTCCCCTTGTTGTTGACGTGCCCGTTCTTTGCTTCCTTCCTTCAAAATTTGATGAAGTCTTCACTTCACTTCAGTAGCTCCTTCTTCTCTCTTTGATACTCCACTTATAGCTCTGATACCACTGTTGGAGGATAAACACTCCTATGTGCACAACAAAAGCAAATGAACCCTCCTAGGATCCTGAAAATTTTCAGACATAGGTTCTGTATTTTCTGAGTTTCTCTGAGTATATGTAGAGAATGAACATGAAATTTTTCAGGCATAAACTAGACTTTAGGAGCTTTCAAATGAGAGTAAAATCACTCCATTTGGATACTGGATGATGCCTCAACCAGCTGTAACAAAACAGATAACTTGATCTCTTCACAGAGTATGAGCTAATTGGACAGACACTGTTCTGGACATTTCTCTGCACATGTGCAGGCAATGAATCTGAGACTTATACCAGACAAAGTAGAACTTATAAGCTTTCCAACAAGACAAAAATCATTGCAAATGGATTCCGGATGAAGGAGAAACAACAATTACAAGACCGGGGGGTCTGCCAAAAACATCTAGATAGATAGAGTGTGTAAAAGTGAAATTTCTGCAAAATATGCAGAGAACAGCTAGTAGGGGGTGTGCTTAAGCAAGGGGGCAGCTTGGGCACGTATTTCCACGACTCTAAGTCATAATACAACTCATTAGAGGTTTTAAAGACCTCATACTAACCTCTTTAACCAATCAAAAGCATATACATGTCAAAAGTGAGGTCCAATCACATCAAGAGGTGAGCTAAATCTTCTCTAATCAACTTCTTTCCATTATGGGCATAATTGGATGCCTCAAACTCGTGGAAATCAGCCTCCTTTGATTGTGGATGATGTGGAAGGTTCAATTTGGGGCATGTTCCCACACTCTTGAGCTTGAAAAACTTTCAACAGGAAAGTGGCGGGTGCATTTGTTAAGCCAAATGGCATTACACGAAATGCAAATATGCCCCATTCAGTGGCAAATGCCGTCTTGTGTTGGTCCTCTGGAGCAATGGCTACTTGATTATAGCCTGAAAAACCATCAAGGAAGCTGTAAACTTCCTTGCCTGCAACTCTTTCCAATAAATGTTCCGTGATAGGAAGAGGATAACTGTCTCCAATCGTGGCGGCATTAACTTTTTTAAGGTTAATACACACACGCAATTTTCCGTTCTTCTTGGGCACAACCACAATGAGAGATACCCATTCGGTATGCTCAATCTCATAGATGAATCCTGCTTCTATCAGCCAATCTATCTCCTCTTTAATCTTCGCAGTGTAGTTATCATTGTACGTGTAAGGTTTCAGTTTTGTAGGTTTTGCATCTGGAGTCATAGGGATTCTATGAGAACATATATCTAGATCTACTCCTTTCAAATCTTTGTAACTCCACGCGAACACATCTCTATATTCGCGCAATAGGGCAACTAGCTCTTCTTCTTCTTCCTTCATCAAATCATGCCCTATGTATGTACATTATTCTTCTTCTCCTTCTATGGCTACTATTATTTTCTTGGTTTTCTCTCGGTTATCATATACTTGTCCGTCATTCGCCTTTCTATTAGGCATTCGTACCATGATTCTTCTATCTTCGATTTCATATTTCTTGAAGTTCTCGGGTACTTCAAACAAAGATTCTTCTTTTTCTAACATGGTTTCTTTCTTCTTTCTTTTCTTGCCTTCACTTTTGCTAGTCACTTGAGTGGCGATTCTCACATCATTCATAACTTCTTCTTGTCTCTGAGGGTGAGTTTCTACTTCGAAAAAATATTCTTCCTCTCATGCAAAGGGTGAGTCCATGATAATTGATTCTAAATCAAAATCACTCGCGTCTTCAAATGCATCAGTGTTAGGTTCACACTCTTCTAAAATTGCATCGCAAATGATTGGCTCTATCGTAAAAACTGAAATATCATAGCCATCCTCGTCACAGTAGGGTGTCCATTGTTCTTCATTGATGGCTACATCCATGGTTGCTAGGATTTTTGCCCAACCATGGGGTTCAAACTCTTCGTCAGGGAATACTACCGATGCGTAGGCTGGATCTTGAAGGGTTCGTGGATGTTGTTCTGCACCTAAGGTCCTTGCTTCTAACCTTTCTTCCTCTTGTTTGGCTACTTTACACATCCATAAGTGAGTATCCTCGTGCAACCAAGAAGGATATGATTCTAATGAGTGCACGGATTCCGTCTCTACCTGAGTCTTATGGATGGTATTCCATTGTATTGGGGGTACATCTCGATGTGAATAGTCTTTAAGATTGACTTTGGTAGTCACTCCTAAATGTTGCAAGTACAAAGAATTAGTTCCCCAATCTTGTACAATTTGCAACTGACGCATGAATGGTCATCCCAATATCATCTCATAAGCATGATTTTTTGCAAAGTCACAAATGGTGAAAGTGTGCTCAAATTCTACACCACAAGTGGTGAGAGATATGCCTTCTAGTAAGCCTAATGGTTTTTCTATGTGTCCGTCCGCCATTTGTAGTTTCATCCTGGTAGGTCTTAATGCTGGCTTACCCCAACGTTTCCATAAAGCAGTGGTAGCTATGGCTACTCCGGCTCTTGAATCTAAGATGGCTTTCGTGGTGTAGCCCTGATGGGTTATCGGAAGATAAGTGTTACCTTCCTCTCCTTCGCTTACATCTCCGATCTTTTCTACTGGTATCTCCGGTACCTTATTTTGTGATCCTATTTGTGAGGGAGTAGTAGCAAGGTCGGGGAATTGATTTGCTACATGTTTCCACAATTCTGGTTTTACCTTTAACAACTCCTCTAGAGTGAGATTACACTGTACTTTAGTGTTCTTGATCACTTCCGTGTTTCTAGGGATTACTGATTCTTCATTCCTCACTATTATCGTGGGTGCTCTCATACTAATAGACTTTGATTCCCAAGGTCCTATGAACTGAGGTAATTCTTGTAAAGAATTAGATTCAAAGCATGTGTGTTCACTCAGTTGTTCTTCCTCTACATCATCATAAATAGAGGGGATATCTTGGGAAAATTGCTCCTACAAGTCATCTATTTCTTGAATAGGAGGATGGGTTCCTTGTTCCTTTCTCCATTTCTCTTCTTGGATTTCTCTCAAAAACTCATGTGAGTACCTATGTATGGAAGACAAATTGTCTTGACTTTCTGTATTGGGTACTTGAGACAGGGATGGTGCATTCCTTTCCTGTGTCTCTGGGTCAATAGGGTTCCTATGCTGATTTTTTTTCTCTTTGCTCTCTATCAAGTATTCTAGCCTCTCCATTAGACCTTGAAAGTGTAGTTCCGGTTTTGCCATGTTATTCCAATTAAGAGGTCTAGAGGCTTCGAACAAAGCTTGTGCTAATTCTACCATCTTCATGCAAAGTTTAGTTCTCTCAATTTCTAGATCTGTGCGAGGGTAGTTCTTACTCATTTCAGCAACTTGAGGTCCTTCTTTTAATCTAGCCTGATATGCACGAAACATCATGTCTAGATTTTCTGGTATGGGTTCCGCTAAAACTGATCCTGATTTCTGAGCTGGATTCTCTTGATTCAATTCCTGAGAAGTCAATTCTAGGATTTTGGCTCTAGACTCTTTTAAACTTCCTTCCAACTAAGTTATCTTTTTACTCCACTTTCTCTTTATCCTTTCTCTAGAATCTTTCCAAGATTTCGTCTTTTTACTGCTAGATTCTGCAACTTCACTACTTCCAGCTACTTTCTCTTGATTAAGCTGTTGGTTCTGTAAGAGCTCCTGGGCTCTTGTTATAGCTTGGATAGGCACGTAGGTAGGGTTGGATCCATCTGCGTTGTTTACAATACCTATCACGTTGATCGGTGTCACATTTGAAGCGTTAACTGGGTTCTTAGGACAATCTTTGATTATGTGCTCTTTACCACAATCGGCACAATAGCCTTGGATGTTATAGTATTGTGATTGTCTTGATATCGGGGGATGTGGAAAATCCTTTATGAAGTGATCTCCTTGGCACCTAAAGCATGGTCCTCTAGGGCCCTGTGGTCTTTGTTGTCTTAATTGGGGCCGTGGATTTGGGTTTGTGTACATCACATTAGCATAATCTAGCTCCCAACTAGGTTCCACTGGTGGACTATCGTAATGATATGTTTCCACATGTTCTGGTGACTCTGTGTAGTATGCGGGTGGACTATCTACATGCGTAGAGTCAAAACTGTTTGAGTTCGGGTCACTCTCTGTGATCAAAGGTGAAGAAGGCACTAAGGCCCTACTTCGGTTCTCTTCTACAGCAGCGTATTTGACTGAGATGACATTCGCTGGTGGGGGTGGCTGCTGAGCTAAGACGGGTTGAGGTCTCTGTTGAGCCTGGTATGGGTAGTTTTGAGGAGGCCTATAGTAATAAGGTTGAGCATTGTATTGGCCTTGATACCTACCTGGCTGTGCGTATGCTTGCGGGTAGTTCTGTCTCACGGTCTGTTTGTTGTATGGGCAGTCCTGAGCCGTATGATTCGTGCTTCTCTCAACTGTACAATATTGGCCACTAGGGTTGGCTTGAGGTTGTGGTGCATTGGGGCACACATTTGCCATATGATTTCCACCACAGGTGTAACAATGCTTGTTTGTTAGTACCCTAGGTTTGCTAGAAACTCCTAGTTTCTGGGCCACTTTTTCTGCTAGGTCCTCTATCGAGCTAGACACTTTTGTGGATGCTAGAGATGAACAGTCTGAGTCCTTGTAGACTTTTGAGAGTTCCAACTCATCTCCTAAGTTGTCCTCAATGTCTATACAAATTCTTATACATTGCTCTAGCGTTCTAGGTTCTTTTAGGTACACATAGGAGCGTAGTTTACAGCTCAACAAGCCATCTAGAAACAATGACACTTGCTTGGCCTGTGAGGGTAGCTCTTGCATTGGACATCGTTCAACATATTGTCTAAACCTACGTCCTGTCAGTCTAACTGTTTCCTAAGGGGTTTGTTTAAAGCTATGAATCAACGAAGACGTGTCATGTCTAGTCCCACTTTTAGAGAATTCAGTGATGAATGACTCTAAAAGGTGATGGATGTCTCTAAATTGCCTTTGCTGCAATGGTTGGAACCAAGTTAAAGCGGTATTCTTTAACGTTAGTCCAAATGCGTTGTATTGCGTGAACATGTCTTCAACTTGTTCGGCTCTTAGTACTTGCTTGAATTCTGCAACATGGTCATAGGGATCTCCGGTCCCATCAAAGTAATTTTTCATGGATTTCACTAACTGAGTGGGTCTCAATATTCTTGCGTGTTCACGTGGTCTAGGTAGAGGAAAATCATCTCTACCACCTGGTATTCCAAGATCTCTTTGTCTATCCGCTCTATTAGTGTCTGTGGTTGTTCTATCTCTCCCTACGGGATGAGTGAAGCTTACTTCGGGTCTCTCTTTAGTTTTCTCTCTTTGATTTCCATGGGCTGATGATGTTCCTGCCCCTTGTTGACTTGTATTCATGTTCGTTCTAGATGGAGGGAATACCAATTCACCTCTCCATGTGTATGTGTTTTTAGCGTGGTCAGGCACCACAAAGACTCTTTCTGAAGTCTCATCCAGGTATACAACCTTTCCAGGTGTATCCGGGTCCTTGAACTCGTATATCGTGATGATACCTACCTCACTGAGTAGTTCTGTCTTGTATCTCCAAAAGGCTTCATCAGTTTCTTTATTTACAGACAACTCTATGCTTCTGTTGTCCTGAGGGATCCATTCTGGGATTAGTACTCGTGTCAGTACAGATTTCCCTCTAGGTGTTCTAGGCTCTTCTAATGGTTCTTTTCCTTGAGATTTAGTTTCCGTCTCTAGCTGAATCACGCCAAACTCGTTGGTATTGTTTGGCTGCGCACTTAAGATGTACATTGTTCCTTCTTTGTCTATGTACGCGTCTCTCTCGAATTTCACCACTGGACGTTCCAATCCAATGGGTTGATCGGGGTTGTGCATTTGCACCACTTGCCTTCGCAAACCATCCTCATAGATACGAGCTACTAATCGGTTGGTTCGAAGAAACTCTAGTTGCGTTCTATAGGGTCCTTCTGGTTTTTCTAAATAGGCTACATTCGACCCTCCTTCTGGTCTTTCTGTGCTAAATGCCATTTCTGATTCGCTAGTATCTGAGCTCTCGTAGGGATAACTAGTGTTCAATTGTTGAGCCCACGATCGTGCAGTAGTTCTTACACTTGCCTCTGATGATCTAAGGCTTCGTCGGTCTGACTTACCTATATGTTTGCCCGATCTAAGGTTCATTAATTTTCTTCCTTGCACACTCAGTACACGCTCAGATCGTCAATGATTCTTTGTTATTACTCTCTTGATTCTTTTTTGATGTCTTTAG
Source organism: Ceratopteris richardii (assembly GCA_020310875.1). NCBI lineage: Eukaryota > Viridiplantae > Streptophyta > Polypodiopsida > Polypodiales > Pteridaceae > Ceratopteris > Ceratopteris richardii. The sequence continues at coordinate 12,772,133 of CM035412.1, forward strand.
ATTCTTGTCTTAATGTATGCGTCAGGAATTCGACTTTCCGTGGTACTTTGAGTTCTCGTTCCGTCAGACTTATGTTCTTTCCTTTAGATTTTCGTGTCACACACCTTTATCTTTAGTCTTGGACTTGATAAATTTAATTCTCTTGAACTTGAGGCATTCCTATCGTCTTAAATCCACAATGCTAACGTTTATCCTAAGCTATGAATTGACTGAGGGGGTTGAGTAATCTTCCAACCTCGAGTCAGCTTTTCTGGTTGCTCTGATGCCCAAGAAGCCGTGCTTCCCAAGCTTTATGCCCTTCACTGCCTTGCCTTGGTTGCCCTTGATTGCCCTTGCTAGACCTGGAAAAATCCAATATTAGACCAATTCACAGTTGGATGATCAAGCACTTGAGTATATACACCCTTTAAGTCCCTTCCCTTTTGCCCAACTTTTTAATGCTTGCCCCCTGGCTTTCTAGTCCCAAACTAGGTCAACCTCAAAATAGCTTACTCATAGAGAGCTTTCTAATGAGCTATTAAGCTCAAAAAACGGACTTCGGATGAAAAAGTTATGACCGCTCAGGCCCTAGGGGGTAAAAACTGACAAACAGGTTTTTCTCCAAATATGAGCTAAGGGGTCTTCTATGAGTCTAATCACCTAAAAATTTCCCAAAAGTAGCCCCAAAATTGGCCCAAAAAATGAAACCCTAAAATTTGCGATGGGGGTGCACAATCGCGATGGCGTGAGACAATCGCGATGGTCTGGGACCGTCGCGATGGCGTGAAGGTGAACAATCGCGATGGCGTGATGCGCGAACCGTCGCGATGGTCTGAAGTGCACGGTCGCGATGGTCCAAAAGTGAGCAATCGCGATGGCTCGATCAGGCGGACAATCGCGATGGCGTCAATCAACGGTCAAGGTGAGCAATCGCGATGGTCCAAAGTGAACCGTCGCGATGGTCACAGATGGGATGGCGTGAGCCAATCGGAATGGTCAGGGCGCGATGGCGTGAGCCAATTGTGATTGTCAAAAATTCGAGTTGTCGCAATGGTGTAGGGGTGTCGTCGCGATGGCGTGAAGTGTGAACCGTCGCGATGGTCTAGCCTGCCACGTGGCAGCATCGGCGCGATGGCGTGAGCCAATCCCCGGCAACGGCGCCAAATTTGGTGTTGCTCTAGCACAATGGTGAGAACCACGTTAAGAAGCTCCACCTCCTTAATGTCAATCCGCGGAAGAGATAGGAGTGATATGACGATCGTGAATGTGAGATGAAGTGAGAGTGAAGGTGAGAAGCATAGAAATGCACACACACATACACACACACTACGAAGAGACAAGCAAGACACAATGGAAGGTGAGAAATCCACTCTATTGCTCAAGAACACTATTACAGGCTCAAAATAACTCTAACCTCAAACAAGCTAACCTCAAAAATGAGCTCTCTAGCTCTTTTTATAGTTTCTAGACTAGTTTTGACCGGTTTCACATCTAGTGACCGGCATAGTTAAAAAATAGGTCCTAGATGCTATTTGGAAGGGTAAACGATGTCTAAAAATAACAAAAATTGATACGCTTGTTCTACCTAAGCTCCTCAAGCTCGAGGACTCCTCGGCTTGCACAAAATGGAGCGAGAAATTAAGAAAAGGGTTTTTCTATGTTACATATGTTACATTAGTGATAAAAATCACTGTTGGAGGTTTTTTGAAAAATATTTTTAAAACATGGTTCTTTGAAAAAAGATTCGACTGGCGCCTTGCTCCGTCGTTACATGCTTCCGCGTCTTCTATGCCTCTGGCTGCTTCCAACACTCACTCTCTCTCTCTATTGGTCTATTCCGGTAATTTCATCTTTATGCTTACAAAGGAGATCCATTACTTGAGATCACACATGCGAGAGTCATATATTTTGAGATGGGCATGGACAATGAAAAATATAGGTTTGTATACAGTAGTTCAAACTCAAACGGTTGGGGGTATGGATGGGAGAGAGAGAGAGAGAGAGAGAGAGAGAGAGAGAGAGAGAGAATCATATTTCCATTCTTCAATGGAGAATTTTCAATGAAGCGATGCAAATTAGTGTCACATATGCAACATTGCCTTTTGAATCACATAATCGATGCTAACATAGCAATGCTCTCTTCAACATTGCTACAAGTGTCAGAAATAACATAGAGAATAGCATTGTTTAGACAATGTTATGAGCTTGAGGCCCGATATCAGAGAGATTTCCACATCCAAATTAACATGCAGAAAAATAAAAAATATTTTCTTTCCAAGATGATTAACGTTTACCTATCTTAAATCTTTTGATACATTTATTTGATTTGTCTTATTTCTTTTTAGTACCTGGAGGCAACAAAACCATGAAGCACTGGACTAAACAAAGATCTTATTATCTAAAATCCTTAAGTTTATAGTTGAATACAAAGAAGCTTTATGACTACATATATTTTAATCATGCTCATGTGTGTGAGTGTGCATGGGTATGTGCTATAAGTATGCATATGCATTGATGTATATGCATGGGTATGAATGTATTTTGATGTTTATTGGTCTTAATGCTTATGTTTATGCATGTGTGATTCCATGTAGATGAGACTATATGTATATGGGTAGTCACTAATGTGCCCCATAAGTTGTTAATATCTATGTGATTATATACCCTATAAATGCTTAAGTATTTTATGAGTTTAGATAAGGGTATGAACCAAAGTTCATGTGTGGATTCAATCCTATGAATTTATCTACTTGTGAGTTCAGGAACCCCTAGTGCATGTGTGCTAACCCTACGTGTCTATATATGTTTACAGGAACATTAAAAAAAATAGGTTTTTATATATATATATATATATATATATATATATATATATATATATATATATATATATATATATATATATATATATATATATATATATATATATATATATGGATAATATATATATATATATATATATATATATATATATATATATATATATATATATATATGTGTATATATATATATATATATATATATATATATATATGGTTAAGTAATATATATTTAATATATAAATTAAGAAGGCGAGCTGAATTAATAAATGAATATAAAAAAAAAACTTTTACTATTTAATTATACAATATAGTCAATATATGTTTAAAAATACCTTTTAATAATAGGAATATATGTGTGTATGTTGAAGAGGAAGTTAGTATTAGTTTAATTCTAAGTGTGGATTAGTTAGTTTTAGTATGCATGTATTAGTGTGTAATGTGTGCGAGTTAATTGAGAGTGCGTGCATGCATATTTGTGTGTGCATTTGTGTATATAATGAATAAATGTGAAAATAGATGAGTTGATGATACTTACGAGCATTTGAACAAGATATTGGAGCTGTGTTTATGCTGCTTCTCCTACTTTTTTTATATATCACATTGAAACTTAAATCTTGTAATAGGTTTGTTATCAAGGTATTTGTATTAGGGTTTTCATCAAAGTACTCATATTAGACTTTTTCATCAAAGTATTTGTATAGGAGTTTCATCAAAGCATTTGTATAGGAAATACTTTTTTGAAGAAACTATAGCAGTAAAAAGGTCTTAGCATTATTATTAAAATAGTTCAATTATCAATAGAAACTTTACATTACTCTTTATTTCTCATGTCTACAAGCAATGCATCTTCAAATGAATCTACCAACAACATAACATACATACATCTTTTATTTTAGACACTTGATTACCTCCTTCCATTGATAATACAATTACCCAATCTAAAAAAAACGAAACTAATGAGGAAATAGGAGTAGACAAATTAATTAAAGATTGTATTGTTGATGAATCTCATCTCTCCATCATATGATCGTTGTTTATCTAGGTTTTAACTTTGTTTTCAATCACATCACTTGAACCTAAGAGTAGTGAAAAATTGTTTCCTCCACCTCTAAAAAGAAATACTCAACCTAAACAAATTGAACAGGAAGTGAACAAAATTGTCAAAGGTCTTATATCTGATGAATCATTAATCTTCCAATCATATCAACACGCTCTTTCTAGGTATAGAGCTGGGCAACTTTACAAAAAATAGATTCATAGGTTAATCTTAAATAGTGTATTAAACTATAGTTAATCACTCCTCACATCTTGAAAACACATCTTACCTTCTAAAGTATGCAACGAAACACCCTACGTGTAGTCACATAGTGAGGCTATCACAAGTTAGTTCTGATTTGCGCTTGTCTCCTTTCACACCCCTCGACAAATTTGGTGAACCCGACCAGAAATGTGACACTAGTGTGCTTTCACTCTTCATTAAAAAGTTTATCTTTTTTCTTCTTGTTTGTAGGTGAATGGACAAAGGAGTTGCAACAACAAGTGAAGATTGTGCTGATACATACCTTTTTCCTTGGTTGTTGAGGGTTGTTCTCTAGGGAATTGAGTGCCTCCACGGTAAGAAGGGTATTCAAGACGGACGAGCCTGGTCACTTCTTCCCCTCCCCCCTGTTACACTTACATGTTCCTTGAGTAGCTTTGATGTGAATCTTTTCCTGATACATGGGCACTTTTTACTCTACTACTGGCTAGAGGTTTTTTCCCCATGTTACCACATATTTGATACTCTCATATGTGGTGCTACTTTGTACTAAGGATATTATTTAGATCTTACTTCAATTCAGTTAATTTGTCAATAGAGAGAGCTATTCCAGCCATCGTGTACCTAGGATATTATTTAGATCTTACTTCAATTCAGCTAATTTATCAATAGAGAGAGCTATTCTAGCCATCATCTTCTCTGTGTGTCTTGTTGTGTCTGTGCTCCTTGTGTGAGCTTCTCGTGTGTCTCTCGCACTTCTACACACACCCAATAGTGGTATCGGAGTAGGTTCAGTTCCTTCTCAAGTTTCCATTTTTACGTCACGGTGCCCATGCACTTTTAATAGTGCAAATCGAATTCGGAGCATGGAACTGTGAATTTCAGCAGTCAAGAAACATTTCCACCATGTGCGCTAGGGTTTTACCCCCATTTCAAAGCCATTCGTGTAGTCAAAATCTCCATCAAAGTGATGGTTTCTAACCTAAAATTTCAGCATTCATTTCAGCTTTCCTCGAAGTAATCATTGTATCACGTTCTTGGTCTTTAGTGAAATGGCAGGCCACAATGACTTGTTTGACATGCTTCAAGCTAAAGATAAGCTTGATGGGACCAACTATCCAATGTGGTCTTACATGATGAAGCATGTTCTTGTTGCTAAAAAACTTTGGACATAGTGGCAGATGTGGATCAAAGACCTACATGTCCTTCTACTTCACAGTTTACTTTCACAGGTGGAGCTTCTTCTTCGAATACAACGGATTCTCCTTCTCCAACTACACAAGATCAGCTTAGATGGGATGGAAAAGATGCTCAAGCTCATGCTTTGATTGTGCTTTCACTAAATCGTCATATATTTCCACACATTCGATCATGTTTTCTACATCGAGACAAGCATGGGACACTCTTGCTTCTTTGTTGCCGTGCATAATGAAGAACGTGTTGCATACTTGAGGAAGCAACTTGAGGATGTATGTATGGTTGAAGATGAGTCGGTGGATGTGTATGTGACATGCATCAAGGACTTAAAAGAGCAATTGGAAAACATAGATGAGATTATTCTGGATGCATCACTGATTTGTACATTGTTGAAAGGATTACCAAAATCTTTTCAAAGCTTTGCTACTACACTTCATTTTGGTTGCAAAAAGAAATCCTAATATGTATGCATTTGATGAGGTTGTTTCTCTTCTTTTGCAAGAAGAGCAATCTAGAGTGAATAGGAGCGGTTTGATTCAGGGAATACAAGCACTTGCTATCTCACAAAAGGGGAAAAGCAGGTATGGTTCATCTTTGGGTTCATCAAAACCAAAGCCTCAACCTTCCTCTTCCACTCATTCCTCTAGTGATGGTGATTTGCAAAAGAAGAAGAGATGCAAATATTGCCTGAAGGCTGGTCATACTATTGATGTGTGTAGAAAGCCTGCTAAACGCAACGAAAAGAAGAAGTAATCCAGCACGCCTATTGCTGAAAATTCAACAAATGTAAAGAATGATGAAGTTAACATGGCTCAAGATTTTTGGGCATGTGTTGTTACATGTCATTATGATGCTCTTTGCATTCTAAATGTATGGTTGTGACTAAGGCTGATTCAGATTGGTTCTTTGATAGTGGTGCTTCAAAGCACATAACATCATGCAAAATATTTTTTTTTCGTCTTTGAAAGATGCACCCAAAGGAGGACATGTCATGATTGCAAATAATGCCTCTTACCCTATCATTGGAGTAGGAGAAATCGAGCTTACGACTGCAAATGGAGGTGTGATTCTCTTGAAAAACGCACTGTGTGTGCCCGGTATTAAGAAGAACTTAATTTCAGTTCTATTGATTGCCAAAGTTGGACTTCGTGTACACTTTGTTGATGATAAATGTATAGTTCATGATTTCAGCAATGGTGATGTTATCGTGATGTTTGGTACATTATGTAATGGTTTGTATCGCATGGATACATACAAGAGGGCTGCCTCAAATGCCTTGGTTGCTCATACTTCTTCCATGGTTGAAATGGAGCTTTGGCATGCTTGTTTTGGTCACTTGAACTTTGGTTGTTTGCTTTACTTGCAAAAGAAGGACATGGTTATTGGTTTGCCTACACTTGAGTCCATTGAAAAGCATGCATGTGAAGGTTGCATTCTTGGAAAAATGCATCGTGCTTCTTTTCCAAAAGATAGTCATACACACACTACTAGAAAATTGCATCTTGTTCATAGTGATGTTTGTGGTCTTATCAAGACTCCATCTTCTAGGAAGCATGTATATTTTGTTACCTTCATTGATGGTGATACTATGAAAGCAAAGAATGAGGTATTTTCTTGCTTCAAATCATTTTTAGCTATGGCTAAAAATTTTTCTTCATAAAAGCTTTTGAATCTACGCACGGATCGTGGTGGTGAATACGTGTCTCATGAGTTTAATTCTTTTCTTCATGAAAGAGGTATTTCACACCAATGTACGGTGTCATATACACCTCAACAAAATGGTGTTGCTGCTTCATTGACACAAGATCTGGCAAAATTTTGCAGCCTATGGTAGTATTTTATGAACCAAGATTCAAAGAATAGATGTGTATGGTCCAAAGGGCATAGAACTGGGCAACGGAAGAGAATTGAGTCTTCCCTACACAAGTTCCAATCTCTCAGGAACTAATTCCATCTACATTTAAAGACATAGCACCAAAATCTCTGTAAGAAAGTTCTTTGGTCATTGTGCAGACCCCAAAGGTTGATGAATAGTTCAAATAGGATTTTGGAATAGAGGATGAACGAACAGACCCATGCGTGGCTACCTTACAGCCAGAAGTCAAAACAGTCAACCATTTTGTCCCACTTATTATGGTGCGGTATGAGAATCAGTGTATATATGTACTCTTAATCGATAGTGGTTCTAGTGTTAACTTGGTCACATATGCTTTCTACTAGAAGTTAGGAAGGATGAATGTACAAGGAGTTAGGTTTTTCAGCCGAATGGCTGATCATTCTTGAGTTCATCGGGTGGGAATAGTACAATGACACTTGTTTTTGCAACCTCTTCTTCTGCCTACCTTGGGTTAAGCAAGCCAAAATAGTTCACATGTTGGATGGGTTGATAAAAGTTGAGGAAGCTAACTTTTTGAGAGCTAATGGAGATTTATTATCTCTAGTGGTAGTTGAATTACAACCTTTATTAGATCTATGTTCTCCTTCAATATGTATGTTTCCCTGTGCACCACTAACTCACAAGGTACCTGAAATAGTAGATGTGTTTGTTAACCCCATAGCCGACACTAATTTGGCTTGGCTAGATTTTGAGAATAAGCAGAAGCAACAATATATAGTCGAGGACCAATTGATTACTTACAACTTAGACATGAAGGATAAGCCTCGATAAGTTAAGATTAGTGCCAAATTAACCAGTGAGAAGAAATGGAAGTACTTGAGTTATCAATTGAATTTCAAGAGGTATTTGCTTGGGATTATCAAGATATGAAAGGATTAGATCCTCGCATCTACTAGAGCCGTATAGTTCTTCAAGTAGACTAGTTATAGGAGGAATCCAAATTATCCATGGCTCGCCAAGGATGAAATTGATCCGTTACTCTGTGTGGGTCTCATCATTCCAATTGAGCATGCAAAATTCATTTCATCAATTATCATCATAGCGAAAAAAATAAATAGTTACGAATCTATGTTGATTATTGTAAATAGAAAAAGCTCATTGTACCCGATGTTTTTCTTGTACCATTCGTTAAAAGTATGTTGGATGATGTAGCTCAATGTGAAATATAGTCATCCTTGGATGACAATAGTGAATACAATCAAGTGCAAATGGCCATATCAGATATATCCAAAATGGCCTTTATTACTTCTTGGGGAGTCAATGCCTATATGGTAATGTGGCTTGGTCTTACGAATGCTCCTAGAACTTTCCAACATTGTATACAAGAAATTTTTCTTCCCGTACATGACCACTTTTATGCACATCTTTCTAGATGACATCTCTATTTCTGGTCACTAAAAAGCTACTCATCTTCTAGAATTATGTCTATGTTTTGAAAAATGTCGTGAGTATCAATTGTGCTCGTATTGTCTGGTAAGCTTCAAGGCTATATCATTTCAGCCCATGGAATTCAGGTTGATCCTCATAAAGTTCAGGTTGATCCTCATAAAGTTCACCTAGTCCTAGATGCGCTAGCTCCTCACTTAGCAAAAGAAGTTCTTCACTTTTTGGGTCAAATCTGATGGCATGGATGACACTTATGATTGTTAGGAAACCTCATTGTTCCTCTAAATAAATTAATTTGTGTTCTACAAAAAGAATCTCAATGGACCAAAGAGTGTGAGATCATTTTTTATCATCTTAAAGCCCTTTGAACCCAATCTACGATTCAAAAAGTATCAAATTGGGAACTATCGTTCCATGTTTTCATAGTGGCTTAGATATAGCTATTGGTAGTGTTCTTACACAAGTTATAAATAAATGGTACCACCCAATCTATTATGCTAGCTGTTGGCTTGCATTTGCTGAAAATAATTATTCTGTGATTAAAAGAGAGTGCTTGGGACGAATCTATTTGATAAAAAAAATTGGCCATTATTTACAGGGTCAAAAATTTATTTTTCCATGTGGATCATGATGCTTTGGTGTTTCTAATGGAAAACCAGATGGGCAGTAGAAGAGTGGTCTGATGGGTCCTCTTGTTATAAAATTTTCACTTTGATATCATCCATGGATTGGGTACGCATCATGCACTAGAAGACTTCTTGTCTAGTCTAGATTCTAGTGAGTCACTAGAGACCATGGACATGACATCTTTGACTATTTATACTAGACAACCTAAGCATATTCCATCCAAATGGGACTTGGCTACCACTTATTATGAGATTATTTTCACCTTCTTGAAGAGTGGTCTACCGCCAGAGTCCTTATCTTTTGCCTAATACCAAAAGCTTACCTTATATAGTAAACATTTTCAAATTATCATTGATCAGCTATCTCACTATGACGTATCAAGATCCTCGCTCTAGTGCATCCCCACTCACGAAGTCCCATCTGTTCTAGTTGTAGTACTCCTTCTCTGTTCCCTCTCTCTCTTTGTGGCATGAGAGCAGTGGGCTCCAAGCACAGGGGTCAGAACCCACTGGTCCTAAGAAGATAGAAGAGAAAGAGATTGAGAGGAGAGCTCTCAGATGCCTTGGGCTGTAGCTTCAGGGAGTATTCCGTTCCATTTCCTGGACTTATTGGTGCTCCGACAGTTGTTGCTTTCAGTGTCCCGGGTAGTTGTTGCTTTCATTTTAGTTGATTTGTTTTATCTCTCGGCCTCTCACTTTCTCATCTATCTCCCTTTCTCTCTCTATCTCTCTCTCGTTCTCTCTCTCTCTCTCTCTCACTCTCTCTCTCTCTCCCTCTCTTTCTCTTTCTCCCTCTCTATTTTTCTCACTCTCTATTTCTCTCTCTCATTTTTCTCTCTCATTCTCTCTCTCTCTCTCTCTCTCTCTCTCTCTCTCTCTCTCTCTCTCTCTCTCTCTCTCTCTCTCTCTCTCTCTCTCTCTCTCTCTCTCTCTCTATCTATCTATCTCTCTCTCTTTTCCCCGCGTATGAATCTCTCTCTCTCTCTCTCTCTCTCTCTCTCTCTCTCTCTCTCTCTCTCTCTCTCTCTCTCTCTCTCTCTCTCTCTCTCTCTCTCTCTCTCTCTCTCTCTCTCTCTCTTCCCTCTCTCTCTCTCTCTTCTCTCTCTCTCCCCGCTATCTCTCTCTCTCCGCATTCCCCCACTCCGCCCTCCGCATTCCCTCACCCCCTCCGCCCTCCGCATTCCCCCACCCCCTCCCGCAAGCCCCTCCTCCACCTATCCCCTCCGCCCTCCGCATTCCCCCACCCCCTCCGCCCTCCTATCCCCTCCGCCCTCCGCATTCCCCCACCCCCTCCGCCCTCCGCATTCCCCCACCCCCTCCCGCAAGCCCCTCCTCCACCTATCCCCTCCGCCCTCCGCATTCCCCCACCCCCTCCGCCCTCCGCATTCCCCCACCCCCTCCCGCAAGCCCCTCCTCCACCTATCCCCTCCGCCCTCCGCATTCCCCCACCCCCTCCCGCAAGCCCCTCCTCCACCTATCCCCTCCGCCCTCCGCATTCCCCCACCCCCTCCGCCCTCCGCATTCCCCCACCCCCTCCCGCAAGCCCCTCCTCCACCTATCCCCTCCGCCCTCCGCATTCCCCCACCCCCTCCCGCAAGCCCCTCCTCCACCTATCCCCTCCGCCCTCCGCATTCCCCCACCCCCTCCGCCCTCCTATCCCCTCCGCCCTCCGCATTCCCCCACTCCCTCCCGCAAGCCCCTCCTCCACCTATCCCCTCCGCCCTCCGCATTCCCCACCCCCTCCGCCCTCCTATCCCCTCCGCCCTCCGCATTCCCCCACCCCCTCCGCCCTCCGCATTCCCCCACCCCCTCCCGCAAGCCCCTCCTCCACCTATCCCCTCCGCCCTCCGCATTCCCCCACCCCCTCCGCCCTCCTATCCCCTCCGCCCTCCGCATTCCCCCACCCCCTCGCCCTCCGCATTCCCCCACCCCCTCCCGCAAGCCCCTCCTCCACCTATCCCCTCCGCCCTCCGCATTCCCCCACCCCCTCCCGCAAGCCCCTCCTCCACCTATCCCCTCCGCCCTCCGCATTCCCCCACCCCCTCCGCCCTCCTATCCCCTCCGCCCTCCGCATTCCCCCACTCCCTCCCGTAAGCCCCTCCTCCACCTATCCCCTCAGCCCTCCGCATTCCCCCACTCCGCCCTCCGCATCCCCCCACCCCCTCCGCCCTCCGCATTCCCCCACTCCGCCCTCCGCATTCCCCCACCCCCTCCGCCCTCCGCATTCCCCCACCCCCTCCCGCAAGCCCCTCCTCCACCTATCCCCTCCGCCCTCCGCATTCCCCCACCCCCTCCGCCCTCCTATCCCCTCCGCCCTCCGCATTCCCCCACCCCCTCCGCCCTCCGCATTCCCCCACCCCCTCCCGCAAGCCCCTCCTCCACCTATCCCCTCCGCCCTCCGCATTCCCCCACCCCCTCCGCCCTCCTATCCCCTCCGCCCTCCGCATTCCCCCACCCCCTCGCCCTCCGCATTCCCCCACCCCCTCCCGCAAGCCCCTCCTCCACCTATCCCCTCCGCCCTCCGCATTCCCCCACCCCCTCCGCCCTCCTATCCCCTCCGCCCTCCGCATTCCCCCACCCCCTCCGCCCTCCGCATTCCCCCACCCCCTCCCGCAAGCCCCTCCTCCACCTATCCCCTCCGCCCTCCGCATTCCCCCACCCCCTCCGCCCTCCTATCCCCTCCGCCCTCCGCATTCCCCCACCCCCTCGCCCTCCGCATTCCCCCACCCCCTCCCGCAAGCCCCTCCTCCACCTATCCGCTCCGCCCTCCGCATTCCCCCACCCCCTCCCGCAAGCCCCTCCTCCACCTATCCCCTCCGCCCTCCGCATTCCCCCACCCCCTCCGCCCTCCTATCCCCTCCGCCCTCCGCATTCCCCCACTCCCTCCCGTAAGCCCCTCCTCCACCTATCCCCTCAGCCCTCTGCATTCCCCCACTCCGCCCTCCGCATCCCCCCACCCCCTCCGCCCTCCGCATTCCCCCACTCCGCCCTCCGCATTCCCCCACCCCCTCCGCCCTCCGCATTCCCCCACCCCCTCCCGCAAGCCCCTCCTCCACCTATCCCCTCCGCCCTCCGCATTCCCCCACCCCCTCCGCCCTCCTATCCCCTCCGCCCTTTGCATTCCCCCACCACCTCCGCCCTCCTATCCCCTCCGCCCTCCGCATTCCCCCACCCCCTCCCGTAAGCCCCTCCTCCACCTATCCCCTCAGCCCTCCGCATTCCCCCACCCCCTCCGCCCTCCTATCCCCTCCGCCCTCCGCATTCCCCCACCCCCTCCGCCCTCCTATCCCCTCCGCCCTCCGCATTCCCCCACCCCCTCCGCCCTCCTATCCCCTCCGCCCTCCGCATTCCCCCACCCCCTCTGCCCTCCTATCCCCTCCGCCCTCCGCATTCCCCCACCCCCTCTGCCCTCCGCATTTCCCCACCCCGCCCTCCGCCTTCCCCCACCCCCTCCCGCAATCCCCTCCTCCACCTGTCCCCTCCACCCTCCGCCTTCCCTCACCGGCTCCCGCCTCTACCCCCCACTCACACCACCCCGCCACCTACTCACACACATACACACACACTCACGCACATAAACACACACACTCTCACACCCATACATATGCACACACTCCCACACACACTTCCACACATGCACACCCACCCATCACACACACACCGACACATACACACATGCATCCCCACACACATACACTCTCATCCCACATATAGGCCCACACGCACCTACACACACATACTCAAACATGCATACACCCGCAGATGACAGAAGTCACTTGATTTTGAGGAGCGTGCAGAAGCATAGAAGAAACATGGCATCTAATCCAAACATGAAGGAGCTCTTCTCAGGATGAACATGGGTCCAGAAGTATGCAATGAATCAAAAGCAATATTGGGTCTCGCGCATCAAGCATGACAGAAGAAGGTGCAGAACGCTTTACTACACATTATGTAGTACTATGGCCAAACATCCCATGGTGGTCTCCTCCTACACTTCCAGAGTGGACAGGCCACTTCATGTTGAATTTTCGGGATTAAATCAATGCGAATCTTAGATGACAGGTGCAAAGGTAAAAAGTAATTGTTAGAAAGTGGAAGCAGGAGAAAAGATTTTTGCCACCAACCATTCATCATGACGACATATTTTTGAGGATCTAATTCAAATCAAGGGAATATTTGACCTACCCCTCCAATTTTGGGTGATCAACCGGCGCGTGATCAGTGGACGTGAGGAATCGGCAAGGCCCTCTTGGCCTATTGGGGCCTATAAAACAATGGATTTATGCTCATTTGGGTGTGCAATTTTAGAGATACATTGGTTCAGCTACGCGTACGTGCACAAGACCTCTCTTGCACTTTGTGGTTTCAAGCCTATTGTAGGAGCTTCTCTGTAGTGTGGATACAGAGGGTAGGCTTCTCAGTGGAGGGCTATGAGCACTATAGTGTAAGAGAGTGGCTTGGATTTTTCTTTTCTGTGAGTCAGTGTTGCTGTTAAGCTCTATTCTCTTGAGAAATTCTTACCATTTGTATTGTTCTGAGTTAGTCTGCATATCATTGGCCCCTTATGCTGATGGGAAGAATCTGTTGTATTGGAGTTATTTACTTTTAGGGTGGCTTGTTAGCCCTAAGTTTGCACTTTTGAGCATCACTCTGCCCAACCTTGCAATCACCTGATTTGAATCAAGAAGTGTACGGTCTTCTTGGGTCATTTGTTGTCCATATTTTCCGAAGTATTTACCACTCTGTGCCATCCATGTTATCTACCTGCTCACAGAAATGTTAAAGGGTATACTTCCCTAAAGAGAACCCCCCTTGAGTAGGCGACGTACTGGAAGTGTTAATCTTTAATCTTTACTCTTGTTAAAAGCGGATACCCCAGTACCTCCTCTATAGTTTGGCACGCCCGGTGGGACCTTTGCATTTCTATGAGAGGTGTTTTTCCCTATTGCAATTGCGAATAGGTACATGACCCATACACGAGCAGATAAGGAATCTCTTCGTGTTCGAAGGAGCCTTAACAAGTTAGCAATAACCACGGCTAGTGAGTCTACCTCCCCTCTGTCCTTCCTAAATTTGTCTATTGATTTGGGTGCGACACCATTGTCAAAAGAAGGGTATAAGAGAACTCTAGACTTCTCCTCAGATACGTCAGAAGAGACACCAGTCTAAATGGAGGATCTTTCTCATCTACTCTCCAGGATCAACATCAAGTTCCCTACCTTCAAGGGACATGCTTATGAAGATGCTGATGATCATGTGAGGAGATTTATCTCTTTATGCCGTGGACGTAGTCTGCAGAATAGAGAAGATGCAATGTTGGCACTTTTTCCATCCACATTGGAGGGTCTTGCAGATAAATGGTATAGTCAATATGCAGATGGCCATTTCACTACATGGGAGGCTTTGAAGGCGGCGTTCTCACAAACATTCAGACCAAGTGATTCTTCGGAAAGAGCTTTATATCAGCTAGAGAATTTGAAGCTAAGGCCAGGTGAATCTTTTCATGAACTTCACACTAGAACAAAAGCACTTGTTGCACGTCTGCCACATGCTCCAGGTGACTTTTTGGTTAAAAAGTGGATAGAGAAGGCTCTGCCCAGGTCATCTCAGCAGAAGCTTCGTGAGTCTCTTAGATTGGATGCGACCCTCAATGATTTTGTTGCAGCGGCATCATGCATTGAAGAAGCAAGGCAACATTTTGAAGGGGATACACAACCAAAGTATGCTGCAGATCTGGATCCTATTGAGCAACTGAGAAGGGAATTGGAAGCATTGAAGATGCAACAAAATCAACAAGAAGAGAAGGTCTTTCCACCACTGCGTCACACTGATGATGAAGTGGCCCAACTTCGCCGAGAATTAGAAGACTTGAAGACCACTCAGGATATAAGGAGAAAAATTTGGTGTACAATCTGTAACAACAATGGACATTCCAATGCTAATTGCCCTATTAAGGTAAGCTGTCAATTTTGTGGAAAAGATGGTCATGAAGCCAGAGATTGTTATTACCTCAAGGGTACACAGCAGAGAGGTAACCCTCAAACTTTGGATTCATACTATGCTAGTACTTCAAATACATCAAATAGAGAGGAGAATCGGCCTGCAAAGCCTAGATATAATAGACCTTTGATGTGCTATCGTTGTGGTGAGTACGGCCACATGCAAAATAGGTGTTCTCTTCCAGAAGATGCACCTCCCTATCAACATTGCCCAGAGGCCAAGGATCATTATACCAAAGATTGCCCAAGAGGTCGTCCTGCTCCAATTCACATGATTGCAGTCTCCCCACCAGTAGAAGGTATGACTACTCAATCCTATGCTGTTTCATCCTCTGCTATGCCCATGATGACCAGAGCTAGGCAAGCAGCAGCAAACCTTAGGGGGGAACAACAAGGAATTCAGGAGAAAGAGGAAGAAAAGAAGTCTGGATGGAAGGACCAAGTGGAAATTGAAGGAGCTTATGAAGAAATGACTACTTCTCTAAGGGGCCAACCAACACGTCTACAAGAAAATACTCAGGAGGTAAACATTGAACAGATCTTGAAAGGTATTCATCACAAGATTAGTCTCTATGAACTTATAAGGATGGATTCACAAATAAGAAGTGATTTATTAAAGATTATACACTTTGCTCACGTGGTCCAATCACCTAGTATAGATGATTTCATGGTTGATTTTCCTCCTGCACCCTTAGCAGACTACCAAAGTTCGAGATTATCAGTTTGTATAAAGGATGAAGCTCTTACAGGTGTGATCATAGATGGAGGCTCTGGTATCAATTTGATGCCAGATTTTACAATGAAGAAGCTGAAATTGAACCCCACCAAGTTGGCACCAT
The DNA here is from genome assembly GCA_020310875.1 of Ceratopteris richardii. Lineage (NCBI taxonomy): Eukaryota > Viridiplantae > Streptophyta > Polypodiopsida > Polypodiales > Pteridaceae > Ceratopteris > Ceratopteris richardii. The sequence continues at coordinate 12,788,133 of CM035412.1, forward strand.
TTACAGTTACACTAGCAGATCAACATCGGGTTGCGCCTCTTGGCATTATTGAAAAGGTACGGATGATAGTACAGGGTTGCCACTTTGTGTTGGATTTTGTTGTTATTGCACTTCCACAGGAGACTTCCTATCCTTTGCTCCTGGGGAGACCTTGGCTGAGACAAGCAAAAGCTTTGCAAGATTGGGGAAAAAATAAACTATGGATTTCAACAAATACCAATAGCCAACTGCAACTACATTTGGAAGAAGGATTCGACTCAGGAAAAACTACTGGATATACTGTGGACACTCAGGTAATGCCCTCTCTACCCCAAGAAGAGGATACATTGTTAAATTGGATGATGGGAAGTGCAGAGTGTTGCACAGTGGAGATTAATGAAATTGAGGAAGAAGTTGCAGATAAGGTAATTACAGGAAAGGGCAATGAAGACCACAAGGTGTTGGAGAATGAGCAATTGCAGGAAAGCACAAGCCTTGAGGAAGCAACCCAGATAAAAGTATCAGAGGTAGAAGATTTTGAACCTAAGGGCAGAGAAGATCTTCCTTTCTCAGATATACCTCAAGGATATCTGAGAAAGGTGTTGTCCACCCGTGCGCTCTCAAGGTAGAGCTTAAATGGTGATCTAGACAATTCTAGATAAGGATATACAAAGATGATGGCGTTGTCCACCCGTGCGCTCTCAAGGTAGAGCTTAAATGGTGATCTAGACAATTCTAGATAGGGAGAAACAAGGTAGAGGTATGCTGGCTCAACGTGATGTCTGAGGTAGTGCAGAACTCATGTATATATAGGATCATGGGTGGCCTTCTGTGGACGGCTATACATGGGCGGTAGTGGGTGGGCGGCCACCACTCGCGTAATTGTCATACACAGCTTAGACCGGTTGAACCGACCTAACAAATATAAATGATTTCTGAACCCGGACCCCCCAATTGGGGACCCTGGTAACTCCCTTTCCTTACAATACCTTACATGGTCCAATATGACCTTCATCCAACATGCAAGTTGGGATTCCCATCAATTGGGTAATGCACGCTTGGCTTCTCCTCATAACGGGGGCCTTACAAAATGTGCATACAATCATGAGGGGTAGACATTGATCATAGACTAACAAATATCCCATCAAAAGAGATGGATTGGGTCCAAATACCCCTGGAGGACACACCGGACTTGATATCTGGTATGTAGAATTTTGATTGCATGTGGAGTATTTTATCAAAAGCATCTAATACTATCCCGTTGGGGAAACTTTTATCATTGGTCCTTGGTATTCGACAACAATTTCAGCAACAAATTAGTCCAAGATCTTCGTGCACACCTTCTACAACAGACATTTGCCCCAAAACTGATTCTACGATGGATCACGCTCTTCCTTTAATTACGGTATGGCATAAGAACCACAAAATTTCACAAGTATTAATTGATGGAGGCTTAGGGGTTAATATTGCTACAACCCACACTTTATAAGAAGTTAGGATGGACTGAGATCGAACATGTCCAGTTCTTTGTAAGAATGACTGATCAATCTTGGGTACATCAAGTGGGTTTGGTGCGTGATATACCCATTACCCTATAGGGAGCAGTGTTCAAGATCACTTTTGTTGTCTTGTAATTACCCGAAGCTAGTCTGGATTACAACTTATTATTCGGAAGTTCCTAGTTGAAGTAGGTAAAAGTGTTAGAGGATTGGTCTGCACATGAACTTATTTTTAAAAGCAATCACCGGAAATATGTTGTACCCTTGGATGATATGAGGCTTTGCAACTTTCATGCACAACCTTACATGGTAGAACCCATGCATATGTTGGACGGTCTTTAGGATGATGAAGAAGAAGCTTTTCTAAATGCTAACCAAGATTTGTTAGCACTCAGTACAATTGATTTACAAGCCATAATGGGTAATTGGTCTCCGAATGCTTGTACGATAGTCCCTCTCATTGAAGAAGTGGAACCAGTTACAGATCAAGTTTCGGATGCTACTTACCTTCAATAGTTACTCCCCCCACCTGAGGATATCTCCATGCTTCAACAATTTTATGTATCGAAAGATCAAGTAATCACTTGTAATCTAGGTGACGAGGTTAGCCCGTGCCCGATCAAGATTAAGGCTAGATTACCTGAACATTTTCAAGATGATTTACTACAGTTGCTGAAGGAATTTGCTGATGTATTTGCTTGGGACTATCGCGATATGAAGGGATTGGATCCTCGCATCTACCAACACCATGTGATGCTAAAATTGGATGCTCGGCCAAATTAAACAGCAAAGTTACTCAATGAATCCTAATTATGCTCCGCAAGTGAAAGCTAAATTGGATCGGCTGTTGAAAGTAGGTTTCATTTTTTCCATTGAGCATGCCCAATGGATCTCTCCTATTGTCATCGTGCCAAAGAAAAACAAGCAATCACAAATCTTTGTGCATTATCGGAAGCTGAATGTGGCGATGGTACCCGATCTCTTTCCACTTCCTTTCTTGGATACTATGCGAGATGATGTTGCACGACGAGGAATATACTCTTTCTTGGATGGTTATAGTGGCTATAATCAAGTATGTGTGGCTGAAATGGATATTCCTAAGACCGCGTTTATTACAAACTGTGGAGTATACACTTGTATAGTGATGTGGTTTGTTTTATGCAAGGCTCCAAGCACTTTTTAGTGATGCATGCAAGAAATCTTTTCTCCCTACTTCACTACATTTATGCAGGTGTATGTACACGATTTTTTATTATTTGGTGATACATCGGCTCACCTTTACCACCTCAGATGCCGTTTTTCCAAGTGTTAGGAGTTCATCTTTGTTTAAACCCCAACAAATCCATCTTCTAAGTTTCTTGTGGCAAGCTACTCGGTCATGTTATTTCACAACAGGGAATTCAAGTGGGCCCTGATAAAGTTTGTGTGGCGTTGAATGCACCCCCTCCTGTGACACCAAAGGAAGTTATGCAATTCCTTGGTCAAATCCGTTGGCATGGTTGCCATCTCGATGGCTCACTCATATAGCTATACTGCTTAATCCTTTGAGTACCAATAACCGTCAATAGTTTGTGTGGACGCAGGAATGTCAATTGGCTTTTGATCAATTGAAAACTCTCCTTACACACGCTCCTATTTTACAAGCTCCTATTTTACAAGCTCCTAATTGGCAACTTCCTTTCCATGTCTTCGTGGATGCTTCTAATATTGCAATTGGTAGTGTGTTAATGTTGGAACATGATGAGTGGTTTTGTCATGTTTATTATGCAAGTCAATGACTAGTAGCTACCGAACGTAATTATTTTGTTACTGAACGAGAATGCCTTGGGCTAATCCATTCGGTGAAAACATTTTGGCACTATCTGCTGGGCTGCAAAGTTACCTTCCATGTGGATCATGCGGCCTTGGTTTATCTTGTACGACAACAACATTTAGGGGGCAGATTACCTCGGTGGGTGTTGCTGCTTCAAAAATTTGATTATGATGTTGTGCATCTCATTCGATGAGCACATGCTCTTGTAGATTTCCTTTCTCGACTGGATTCTACTTAGCCTCTCGGTGGCATTGATGACATCACTCTAGCCATGTATGTGGCCGTCTCAGTTCAAGATGACTCCCAGGCATCACCTGTCTCATCTTCATATTATGACACATTCATGATTTTTCTAACTAGCGGATGTCCTCCAAATACTACTTCGACCTTAGCTTGTCGTAAATTGGCTATGTATAGTTGCCGATTTTGCATCATCGTGAGTCAATTATTATATGGAGATGTCTAATGCACTCTTACGATGTATTCCACCTCATGAAGTCTCTTTGGTAATTGCAGTGGCTCATTCTACTCCTTCCGGTTGGCGTTTTCTGGTCGATCTTACGTACTGGAAAATTCTACATAGTGGGTTATGATGGCCCACAATGCATCGTGGTATTGCTCATTATATTCAACAGTGTGATGCTTGCATGTACTAGATAACCTGGTCGGCAACTGCTCTTGTGATCGTTAAATGTTTACTTCATGATGTTTTTCCTCATTATGGGCTCCCTTTGGAGATTGTTTCAGACCAAGGCACTCATTTTGCTAATACATTAATGCAAGTTTTAACACAAATTTTCAATATTGTCCATAAATCTAATTCCCCTTATTCTCCTCGAGCGAATGGATTGTCCGAATATACTAACAAAACTCTTCTTAATATGCTGAAGAAAATTGTTTCGGAGTGCCCAGAAAGATGGGATCAATTTCGTCCTTCGATCTTATGGGCTTACCGAACTACCTATAAAGTTTCTACCACATGTACCCCTTTTAAATTGGCATATGATTTTGAAGCAATTGCACCTATGGAATTGGTTGTACCCAACTTATGGGTGGCATTGGAGCACAAGTTATTACCCAAGGGTTCTTTCCCTTTCTCGTTGGATGTTTTACGGTCTCTAGATTAGCAATGTCTCAAAAGCTTTTTGGTTCCTCAGGAAGTTCAATTGTGGCAAGCTAAAACCCATGATCGGTTCCTCAGGATCCCTATCTTTACAATAGAGCAACTAGTTCTTTTTTACAACACCAAGTCTAAATGTTCAGCACAAAAGTTCAAGCTTTGTTGGTTCGGTCCCTATGGCATTGCAGAACAGATGAGTCCAGCTTTTTTGGTTATCTACATTGACTGGCACTCTACTCCCTAAACCCATTAATGGATCTAAACTCCATCCGTGTTGCACGCCACCCACTTCTACTTAATTTTGTGTATGTTTCTCTTTACCTTCATTAGGATCACGGTTGTTTCCGTATCTTTGACCCACTCTCTATGCTACGTTGTCGTGGAGTTCATGGAAAGGAGGGGGAGACCATAAAAGTCAACATAAACTTACAAACACATTTCTTTAAGTCCAAGGTGATCTTTCATTCAGAGTAAATATCAGAGGGTTTTAATGAAAACAAATTTAAAGGAATAGTTCTAACTCTATGATGTTATGCATAAAAGCTTGGATGATCCTTCCCTTCACTCGTGTAACTTTGAAAATGAGATAGGGGAAATCGCCAAAGACCACAAATGCTTGAATGTTACCTTAAAATTGGTCCTCAATTAATAATATTTTTGATCGGTTTGCTATTCATTCTTTAAGGAGAAAAATTCTTCGGGTTCCTTACAATTCGTGCTCATTATTCAAGCCAAAAGAAATTCTATTAAGATACGTATAATTACCATGTGCCTTTTCTTTTATTCCAATGCAAGCCAAAGTTTTCACTATTTCTTTCAAGTAAGCAAGCAGAATCTCTAAACGTATTTTTGCTTAACGGTTTCAGCTTTAGTAGTCTTATTCTGCATACATCACGTAAATCAATGACCACTGGTTCCGTCTATACAAACCCTTCCTTGTACTCAATTTTAAACTATCGCTAATCACATCTGCAATAAGAGTTCACATTACACATTTATCATAGGTGCACATTAGCCTATCATCTTTCTCATTCTATCATATGAGTCTTTAACAATGCGTTGAGAAAGATCAGTAGAGCAGTGATTTCGGCAACCTTTACGGTTATTCCATTGGATTGTAGAACAGTAACTGCAAGTAAGAGCGTCTGTAGGCCGTAATTAAGGTATCCATATGACGCACTCAGATGTCTGTAATAATTTTTACGGAAGTAAGAGTGATACATACAGTGTTGAGAATTCCATGAAATAAGAGACAACGAAATAGTAATAGTTAGACATTTACATGGTTTCCATTGTACGCAGAGAATGTCATCTAATTAAGTTTCAACATTTGAACAATGATCCAACTGTTCATAAGGAATGATTTTACCATTTAATAATCAGGAATGATTTTACCATTTAATAATCAAGAACAATGATCCAACTGTTCATAAGGAATGATTTTACCATACCTGATTATTAAGATTGCATGCGTTACAAAATTTTGGAAGCAACTAAAACCTTCTTATTTGAATCTCTGTCAAACTTAATACAACACCAAAAGGATCATAGTTCTTTCTACTCAATAACAACCGATGGATATAATTCTCAGCATGCCTCGAATGAACAAGTCAAGCGAGACAGTGTCAAAATAGTTTCCTTAAATTACTGCACATAAAAAAAAATGGGAAAGCATTTCTTCGTTTCATACTCCTTAGCCCAAAACTTTCCATGAGGCGTCTCTATCTCAAGTTCTATACTCCAAATTCTTTCTTCTCATTCATCTGCTCCTCTTTTCAACCGTGTCTAATGATGAGGACCATGTCTGCAGAGAGTACTAACCAAAGCAGGCAATTCAAACGATAGACAGCTATTACTAATGCATACAAAAGCACCGAACTAAGGATGCATTTTTACTCTTCTCAGTCCAACCATCGGAATCACTGCAAAACAAGGACAAGCAGGGCATAGACAGATCCTAAGTTTCTGCACACAATTTCTTTCCCACGACTGAACTTTTAGTTGCCAAGAGCAACTCAACTGCTTGACTTTAACACAAAACTATCACATAATTTTATATTACAAACAAATTGTACGAATAACAGTTCAACAATTATAAAAAAAAAAAGTTAACAAGGATGTTCATTTATAATATTACTCATTATCTGAACTCGCCTCCATAACTAATTCACTCTAAACTCATGGTTTATTCTATTTATATGAGCAGATGATGCAAACGGAGAAATCGCTGGCATACATATAGAATGAGCGCAAGAAAAATGATCAAATACCAACACATAAAGCATGTGTTTAAAAGAACATACTTGGCTGATTGTTATGATTAGTTGACCTTGAAATCTTGCGACAGAACTTTTCTTGGACATCCACAGTGAATCAAATTCTCCTCAGCTGCTGCCAGCTAGAGAAAAGTCTCGCCGAGTAGTCTCCAACCCTGTAAGTCGTCCATCAACTTTTCAGCCCAAGTTTTTCTTCAGGGCAGCGGCGAATTCCTACTCTGATCACGCAGTACTTTCCCTTTCAACGTCTGTTCCACAACTTCTATCCCTCTCTCTTCCATTCTATCAGATTTCAGCTCATAGAGAAATGATGACGGTTGTTTCCCATGGAACTCGGAAGACCCATACTAGGAGATGTCCATCGCTATGATAAGATGCCGATCCTCCTTCTGTCCCTCTGTTTTCCTTCCTTCAGCCGAGAGTAACCACCTAAGCACCTTCAGGAATATCTTTATCTTCTTCAACATATGTCGACGCTTTTCTTCGTATACTGCATATTTCCTTATGTCCCAGTCTTTAGCTTCAGCTTCATGCAAATCACACTTCAGACATGTTATGCAACGCTTATCTCCGGGAGACTCAAGGTTCTCATGCAGTCCTGAGAAAGTAACACTAGCACCACCTAGAAAACACCAGAGTCCTCTCCCCACGTGATTACTATCCCGCTAATCCCCATCATCTGCCGCCTTGGGCTTCCCTTCGAGCACATCCCAAAACAGAAGGTTTCCCATAATACTAATGTGCATGTTATCTCATACAAACGTACACACAACTAGATTAAACTCCTCACACTCAAAGCATGCATTACACACATATTAACGATATGTGTTAGAGCCATTATATCTATTCTTGTGCGCTCAACGTACTTCAAATGCACATAAGTCAATGCACACATTTATCTTCGATGCTCACATTAACATTCTTTGGAGGTGCAAGCAAATTTTAAAACTAAGGAATGTGATTCAATCATATGTATGCAAAAAGCTGGATTAAAATCTTGATCAAGGATAGGTATCACCTGATTATCCCTTTGAAGACCTCTTTCCATTTAAATTGGATATTACCTTTATATTTACCTTCAATGAAGCTTTAAAACGGTGTTCCCTACTCGACTATCAAGCTTTAAATTCGAATCTTGACCACATCCACCCCCTCTGAACCTGTGTGCCTCCGGATGCACCAATCTTGTATACATAACATCAAACACAAGCAAGGATCAAGTAGTCATAGCATATAAACAGGACTTAAAGAAAATTTTAACTTGATGCATGAAATCTGAAAACACATTGAACTTGGTATACATTAAGAGAAGAGGGTAGACAAAAACATCTCATACAACATATCAGAATACACTAATGCACTTAGACTAGAAATCATATGAGTAACTCGAAAACTTCTTAGCTCTCTCGTTAACTTGACCCGGTCAGATCTAGTAGCCTATCCGAAGCATTTGCATATACCAGTCTTCACTAACTCGATTTATGAAACTCGCTTCTGGCTTCCCTATTGATCTTCCATCATCTGAACCCCCCCATCAGACCCTTTTCTTATTTTTCTCATATTTTTATTCTGTTTTTTTTTTTATTTTAACTCTTTATCCCAGCTCAACCTTTATATCTTTGCTTTTATTTTTATTTATTTATTTTTCCACACTTTTCGGCCTATGTCGAAATCGGATGCGACTCGTGGACCTGACCACCCGGCCAGGTTTAGACCACCCATCTACCGACCCGACATAGCACACGATTCACAATGTCAGCCTCATACGAAATCAACGTCAGCTCGTGGCTCTGACCACCCGGTCAGAGTGACTCCACCCGCCTATCAACCCGTATGAGCGCGTAACAACATGTAGGTTAGGCCATATGACACAACTAGCGTCAGCTCGTGGCCCTGATCGCCCGACCATGGTAGTTCCACCCGCCTACTAGCTCATCGCAGCACCCAACAACACATACACATACACATAGATAGCTGGCTGGTATAAGAATTCTTTTTTCAAGATATAATCTGTCTGAAGATTAGGTCAGATGAGAGATCAAGAGTAGAAGTCGAAGTGTCTCACTCATCAAGTGCTTGTAAACACTACTATATACAGATACTTAGTCTAGGTCTTCCCTTCTCCTTCCTAGGTCTTGCTCTCGAAAGTTCTAGTCCATCTTCTAACCTTACTCATATAATCCTGGCCCTTATACATTACATGTAATCTAATTAGTGGCACGAGATTTTTGTTCTACTTAATTTTTCTTAATTATGCATTTATTTACATGTTATATGCCTAACCCATGTAGTCTTTTCATATGGATGTATACATACATACATACACATATATACATGAGAGGAAAAGAAACTGAGACAATAACATCTCACCAGTATAAAATCAGAAGCCGCTCGAGCTTGTCGCCTTTAATCATTCTTCCTTTAGAAAAAAAAACTTGAACTTGGTCATCCTGCATAAATCAGAGGCTTATTTCATACGAATCTATATAAAAACAATTATTCAAAAAGGAAAATATTACCTGGCTTTATTTATATACATTGATATTTATTTTCTTGCCGATCTCTGAGGATCTTCCCTGACTTTATTCTTCATAAAAAAAAACCTAACTTGATTCAAAATAAACATTATTTACACATATCTTTAATACAACATTTTAATTTATCTTTAAGACGTCTCACCCTCTTCACGTTCCCTACGGAACAAGGCAAGCTGTTGTAAGAGTTCTGCATATTCTGCTAAGTCACGACTATATACAAGAAGTGCTGTTGGGTCCACTTCCATATATGACTCACGGTCATCCGAAGTATCGTCTTCTCCATATGTTCGTGCCCTTCGATACCTGAGCATACTTCTTTCATTTGATGATGAGATCAAGGTCTCCCTAGTGATACGATCTTTAACAAACTCTTCTATAGGAATTCTTTCTTCATTTTCAGGTGTAGGGAGCAAGTAAGTTGATATGAAAGAACTATCTAAGGTTCTTCCTTCAGGCACACTCCTTGACGTCTCTCTAAATCTTTCAGGAATGCTACCCTCAGGAATGGATGTATCATTGGAATCTTCACTGTCCATTCCAGATCCTAAGATAGTTAAACAGTCCAATCAAACCTAAAAGACTTCCTATTAATAATCTGATCACAAATCTCTGTCAGTACCCTGTAAGAAACAAAAATTAGTATTAATAGAATGTCATGAATAAGTAAAACACATACATTTACTTTATTTGTTGCTTTATTTATTTATTACATCTAGACGGATTCATATCTTGTTATTTGTCTACATGGTTTTATTATATACATACATATATATATACGTGTTTTTATATATATATGCACCATCTTACGATATAATTTATTTTAATCATTTTCCTTATTGATGTCTTCATCTTCATCATCTCCACTTCCTTCCTCTTCACTTCCCTCTTCTTCGTCTTCATTTATTATCGTCTCATAATTCTCATTCTCTCTTCTTTTAAAGAGCTTAACTCTCTTGCCAGCAATTAAATCCTTTAACTTGGTCCCATCTAATTCTCTAAGTGAGTATGTTCCATTATCAAAAACTTTACATACCACATAGGGACCAAACCATCTCTTAACCAGTTTTCTTCGAGCCTCATATTGAGTATTCAGTGAGCTATCATAGACAAGTACCCAGTCTCCTTCCTTCAACCTTTTTGGCCTTAACCTGTGGGACTTGTCAAATGCAACTTTATTTTTCTCTCTAGAAGCTCTAAGCTTAAATGCAGCTTCTTCTACCAGATTTTTTCCTCTTTCTAGTTGAAGAATCCGTACTGCTAGAAGATCTTCTCTTGACACCTCGTCTTCCCAAGGCAAGGAAGTCCACGCTAAAGCATGTGACTCCGTCGGCAAAATAGGTTTTTGACAATACATCAATTCTGCTGGCATATATCCAGTAGTTCTAGTGTATGTCATCCTATCTGCCCAAAGGGCAAATGGAAGGTAATTTGGCCAATTCTTTATTTTCCCCTCACAAGCCTTAGCCAAAGCTTTAATAATTGGTGGATGACCACGCTCAATTTTTCCATTAGCTTCAGGATTGTAAGCAGTGGTGAGCGATAATCGAATTCCATATTTTTTAAAGAAGTCTTTAGCTTCCTGAGCATCAAGCTCACCTTTATCGGCAACTATTTTCTCCACATAACCAAATCTACTAAACACATCTTCTAATAGAAACTTGCATACATTGCTTGTAGTTTTCGTCCTTAGAGCTCTTCCTTCAACATGATTTGTTAGGTCTTCTCTTGCTAATACAATATACCTCATCTGATGCACCCCTAATGGCATTGTAACTAAATCAACAACCCACTTATAGTGAATATTAAGAGGATATGTTGGATGTAATTCATCTCTGTGTCTAACATTGGAGTACATCTGGCAAGGTTTACAAGTGGCTACATAATTTTGGGTATCCACATACATCCCTGGCCACCAGTATCTTTCCCTTATCTTTTCATAAGTTCCTTGAAAGCCTTTATGACCGGCCCATAGTGAGCTATGCATTTCACGCATAATCCTTCCTCTCGGTTCTTCACAACCTACAACTCGCTGGGGCATCTTTCCCATTCCAACCCTTCGCTTCCAGAGTAATCCATCTTTCAGGAAATAATTGCTTGACTTTCTTCGAATGGCACGAAATTTTTCTTTGCTCCAACTAAGATCAGGACACTTCATACTTAGATATCTCCCGATTTCCTTCCACTCATTTTCATATTCGTCTTCATTAAATCTTTCTGTTATTCCTATTTGGATCTTGTAAGGTTCTTCTTCTATCCATCTGTTATCTTTCCCTCTTCCTAAGCTATTTTGAACTTCTTTTGAAGACTCAGTACAAATTCCAAGCCTTTCATTTTGACGCTTAGGCTCTTTTTCTATTTAGTCCAGTAGATGCTTCATTTAGGCTTAGATTATGTACATGTGAAGCATAAAAGTCCAGACCTATCTCTTCATCATTAGAAGTCATCGAATCTTCATTTTCATATATAGCTCGTGATAGCATATCAGCCACCACATTATTCCTTCCAGCTATATGAACAAACTCAGGGTTTAGTGACTTAATATATGCTATCCATCTTAACATGGCAATATCTGCTGTGGAACAATTCACGATCATTCCCAACAATGGTAAACAATCTGTTTCTACTACCACATTTGCCCCAATCAGATATTCTTTATAATTTTTGGCGCAGTCACTATTCCCCAAAGCTCTCGCTTAATTTGAGGGTAACCTCTCTGGCGAACATTTAGAACTTTAGCTCCGAAACGAATTGCATATCTTTTTCCTTCATCATCCTCTTGGCCAATCGCCCAACCTATACCTGTCGGACTTGTATCTATGGTGATATAAATTTCTTTATTATCAGTATAATCAGCCTTTCTAAGCAATGGAGCTTCTGCAAGTGCTTTCTTTAATTTTCTCACAGCTTGAGTATGGATATCTTTCCATTGAAATCTTTGCCCTTTCCTAAGCAATTGATAAAGTGGGTCAGCAATATGGGCAAAATGGGGAATCCATACAACATAGAAAACACATGCCCCAAGAAATCTCCTCACTTCAGTGATCGAGGAGCAGACCTCTTTCATGTGCTGAATGGCATCTACTTTCTTTGGACATGGCTTCCTTCCTTTAGGTCCACATAAACTTCCTACAATTAAAACCTCTTGCACTCCAAATACTGATTTTTCAGCAGACAATGTCAAATGAACCTCTTCCAGCCGACTAAGAATGGATTCACAATCAGTTATGTGCTTTTTAACAAAATTCCTACATCCATCCTCATCAAGAGTCTCGTCTCTATCTCTTTCTTCACAGCCTTTAATAGGGACATCATCAATGAATGGCATAGTCAGATGTGGAATAAAATCCCTAAGAATTTTATGCATACCATTCATCATATGTGCGACCGAGTTCGTGGCACCTTGCGGCAAAGTGCACATGCGCACAAGCCGAAGTGGCGTCCTCATAGTCGTCAAATCACGGCTTTCGAGAGCTAGCTGGAATTGATCATATCCAGAGTGTAAATCTCCCATTGAATAAATAGATCTTCAAACAAAGGCTTCTGCATATTCGTCTACAATAGGCCCAGTTCCCATATTTCTAATTGTCACTTTATTCACTGGCTGTAGATCTTGGATAAATCTTAATGACCCATTCTTTTTTGGTACAGTAAACCAACGGTTAGAATAAGGAGCACTTGATGGCTCAAGAATCCCCATTCTAATCTTGTCATTCAACCGATCAATTAGGTTTGAAATATGAGCTTTTGGTACCGGAATTGGTCTGAGATTCCAAGGTACATGTGGTATCGTGAAAATTATCATAGGTGTCACCACAGATGGATCTACACACCCAATTTCTTGGGCATTGAAAGAAAAAGCTTTTCCATGCTTAAATAACATCCGAGAGAATACATTCTTCTCTTTTTCGCTGAGGAAACCATCTTTCCCCAATTGAATTTGCTCGAGTGTTTCTTTAGTGAATTTATGGCCTATTTTTCTCTTATCTCTGAGAGGTGGCTGAGATTTTACATCGTCCATAAGTTTATTACTATCTTCAGGAAGCGGAACTGCAACTGGCTTTATCTTTTTATCAATTGTTTTGTATTTTGTTTCAACAAAGACTTCTTTACCCGTTTCATCTTGCTCAAACTTTGCTATTTCCTTATACATGGAAATAGAGTGCGTTTGAATCACATAATCACTCCTTTTTCCTTGAATTAACTCTTGCAGATCAAACAATGTGTCTGCAAAGGATATCTCATCAAAGACTCCGGAGATTTCCTCGTCGAAGTTAAGCACTCTACATCCATGAAAGTTTCTTTGAAGATCTGCTATGTATTGTTTTTCCCACTTTTTTAACTCAGAAAAAACACGAAACTGAAATGAATTTGTCGAAGAAAGTGCTATAAAACTTGATATAAACATATTTACATTCGGGATCTTTTCACTTTTCAAGCTTTCATAGTCCCGACTTATGAAAGCTTCCTTTAAAAACTTTGATCCTCTAATTCTTCAGGAATAGGTCTTGTCCGAAGAGAAGTTCTATTCCTGATATGATCTACACATACCGTCATGAATTGGACTGCTTTTTTTCCATCCTTACTACGGATTCGCGCATAGGCCGATCCATCTTCCAAGACTCTTGTTTCCATTCTTAAGGCAGTAATATATGGCTGCCCTAAAATCAATGAGTAACTAGAATGATCTTGTACGAAAAATTTTTGATAATCACTGACATCTCCAATTGTAACTAGAACCTGCGGGCATGCACCAAACAACTCACCTGGCATCGAGTTCGCAGCCTTAATTCTCCAACCAGGCTGCATGTCTATTGGCCATTTCCCCTTCATATAGAGATCTTTGGACATCAAGTTAACTTCAGATCCATGATCAATAAGAGCGACAACTGGAGTGCTAATTTTCTCTAATCTTACCAACGTCTCAGTTGTGGCTCGAGCCCAATGATCTTTAGTGTAATAACTCGAAGGAGTTATTTCTGAAGGATTCTGCTCCAAGGATATTTCCTCATGCACGCATGGTTGAACATTAGTCTCAATTGGTTCAAGTACATTTTTTAGCTCTTGTACTTGTGCTTGCACAGTATGAACAGGAGTCTCTTCATCCATTCTTTCAATCTCTTGCATGTCAGCTATTGGTTGTCGTTTTCTTCTTAAGAGGTCAATTATTACTTCTAGAAATTCTCTTTTTGCTATTCCCAATAACTCACCGAGTGTAAATTCGATTACACTATCGAGCACTCTTTTCTCGAGAACTTGTTTAAGATTTGTGGCTTGCTCTATGTGCGATTTTAGCATATATGAGGGATTTCTCACTCTTCCTTGTCCTTTTCTCAGAGGTTGCATTTCTTGATCTTGAGGAGAAATATTATCATGGGTAGGGACTGGCATCTCAGCAGAAGTAGGAATTTGAACTTGAGTCGGAATTTTATTTGGTTGGATTATTGTTGGTTGTGATGGTGGATCTATTTGAGTGGGTTGGTTTGTTTGTGTTGGATGGGTTTGGTTTGGTATTTGAGGTTGTTCATGTGAAGCTTCTACTTGACGCCTAGTTCTTCTTTTCTCCTCTTCACCCTCATTGGTTCTTCTTCGTTTCTCTTCCACTACTGCTTCATGCTCCACCGAAGAGCATAGGTATGTAACAACCGAGAGAGTATCTACAGGATCATCCCATCCACTTACCCCTCGGATTTCATTACTGGCTGTTTTTAAAATTTCATGATGCATCTTCCCGCGGTCTAAGGACTTTATTACTTTAGACCACGGTTCTATATCATTATTTTCGTCAATTACCTGACATGCATACGTATGCGATGTTGAAGCAACGTTTTCACATGTGCCAGGGAAGAATATTCTCATTCCTCCCCGACCAAAATTAATGTTTACTTTTTCTCCAGTCTTAGAGTCATATATCATCTTTTCCTTAACGAATACCAAATTCTTTGCTAATGCTTCTTTGAAGCTCTCACACGAGTATCTGTTATGCTCCAAAGAGTCACACCAAATACATCTTTTAATTTCTGGAGCTTTTGGATTTTTAGATGCCGGTGCTTGTAAAGATTGAGATTCAATCATCTGCTTCATACTTTGAATCGTAAGGTCACTAAACTTTTTAAACATATCTTCCATTGTATTAGTGGGCACAACATCCTTTGGTGTTGGTAGGTTTACCTGAGGGTTCTGTACAGGTTGCTGAACAGCCTGAGCTTGTTCTTCTTGCATATCATCATGCCAACTCTGCATGAACTTAGACAAAGTTCTTTGCTTTTCTACATATCCTCTAACAGCTTCATCTACATTACCCCAGTCTTCGGTAAGACCAGACTCAGTTCCTATCTGTTGTAATTGTGGAAAAATTTCTTCTCGGGCTTTCGAATCTATAGCCCGGAGAAACAAGGATACCTTTTCTTGATCTATAGCCCTCCTATCATAATCAGATAAGTCTGCAAATTGCTGATCAAACTCCCTTTTTATATCTAGAATGGATTGATCTTTTGGTTTATGTATCCACTTTAGAAATGTGGATCTAGTCACTTTATCTTCGTCATCCAGTGCAAACATCCTTGTGAGTATCATCTTGTATTGTGACCATCTTATTTGCCCTTCTACAACTAGTCGAGGTGCATCCACAACTAGTCGGTCATGCAAATGTAATTCTGAAACGTATACAAAATTGTCTATTAATTCTTGGTCACTTAATGGTGTTAGACCCGTACCAAGGTATCGTGCCTCCAATTCATATTCCTTGCAAAAACGAGTAACATTTTTACCACTGAAATATCCACTTCTTCTGACTACTCGCTCATGAAATGCCTGGATGGCACTCCGTCTTTTCTCGTCCTGCTGAAAGCGCAGAAGTTGGGTTATAACATTCATCGTTGCGTCGCCCATAAATGGTCAAGCACAATGAGCTCACTCAACCGCACCACTCTTTAAACTAGGATCAGGATTTCTACACTCTCCTCCTTTCACGTCGGGTTCACCAGGTATGTCGTGGAGTTCATGGAAAGGAGGGGGAGACCATAAAAGTCAACATAAACTTACAAACACATTTCTTTAAGTCCAAGGTGATCTTTCATTCAGAGTAAATATCATAGGGTTTTAATGAAAACAAATTTAAAGGAATAGTTCTAACTCTATGATGTTATGCATAAAAGCTTGGATGATCCTTCCCTTCACTCGTGTAACTTTGAAAATGAGATAGGGGAAATCGCCAAAGACCACAAATGCTTGAATGTTACCTTAAAATTGGTCCTCAATTAATAATATTTTTGATCGGTTTGCTATTCATTCTTTAAGGAGAAAAATTCTTCGGGTTCCTTACAATTCGTGCTCATTATTCAAGCCAAAAGAAATTCTATTAAGATACGTATAATTACCATGTGCCTTCTCTTTTATTCCAATGCAAGCCAAAGTTTTCACTATTTCTTTCAAGTAAGCAAGCAGAATCTCTAAACGTATTTTTGCTTAACGGTTTCAGCTTTAGTAGTCTTATTCTGCATACATCACGTAAATCAATGACCACTGGTTCCGTCTATACAAACCCTTCCTTGTACTCAATTTTATGTTAGAGTATGATCAATGTCTACCCCTCATGATTGTATGCACATTTTGTAAGGCCCCCTTTATGAGGAGAAGCCAAGCGTGCATTACCCAATTGATGGGAATCCCAACTTGAATGTTGGATGAAGGTCATATTGGACCATGTAAGATATTATAAGGAAAGGGAGTTACCAGGGTCCCCAATTGTGGGGTCCGGGGCAGCGGTGAGCAGCCCCGGCTGGGGGGTCCCAGGGGGCCAGCGGGCCCCCTGGTGGGGATCCGGGGGCAGCGCCCCCGGCGCGACGGTAAAGGGAATATTCCATGGAATATTCCCTGTCGGAGTCAGAAATCATTTATATTTGTTAGGTCGGTTCAACCAGTCTAAGCCGTGTATGGCAATTACGCGGGCGGTGGCCGCCCACGCCCTACCGCCCATGTATAGCTGTCCATGGCAGGCCACCCATGATCCTATATATACATGACTTCTGCACTACCTAAGACATTGAGTTGAGCCAGCATACCTCTACCTTGTATCTCCCTATCTAGAGTTGTCTAGATCACCATTTAAGCTCTACCTTGAGAGCGCACGGGTGGACAACGCCATCATCTTTGTACTTGCTGCTAGTAGAAAATTGTTGAGATTCTCCTATATCTGTTATCTTCTCTGCTATTGCTCCTGTGTTATATTGCGTAACTATTGTCTTACATGGTATCAGAGCTGTAAGGTTCGAATAGCTTGAGAAGTATCATTATTTTAGCCTACTAGCAGACTAGAATATCAGTAGATTATTCGAGTGATTACATGATGGCTTCATCGTCGAACACTAGTCTTGGTGCTTCACCTAATGTTAATGTTGCACCTATTCGAATTCGTCCACCTGCATTCACTGAAGGGAAGCTGGATGGAACCAACTATACACTCTGGAAGTTCAAAATTTCTGCAATTTTGGACTCCTATGAATTACTTGACACTGTCATGGGACCGATGGGATTGGATCCAGAGCCTATACCAGTTGAAGATCCAGCAAATTCAAGATTGATGATTCAGCCAGATCCAGATCTTCTACGAGCTTGGAAGAGGCGGAATGCTGATGCATTATGTGCGATTGTCACTAGTGTAAGTGATTCTGTGCTTACTTTAGTTCAACATACTACTAAAGCACATGAGGCTTGGGGCATATTGGCTCGACAATATGAGACCAAGAACCACACTAGGATACAGAATCTAGAAAATCAGTTGGCAAATGAAAAGCATTCTGATTCTGAAAAGGCTGAAGATTTTATCAAACGGATAAAGCATCTTCAAGATCAATTGGCTGCAGTTGGTGTTGTTATAACACCAGAAGAGCTAGCTCGAAGATCTGTACGTGTTCTTCCAGCAAAGTATGATGGATTAGTAACAGCCCTTAACACTCAGGTAAGGCCAACTCCTCTTACATTTGAAGAGTTTTGTGCCATGCTTTTAGAAGAAGAGATGCGGCTGAAGAATCGGCAAAGTACAACTGATGCTGCATTCTCAGCAAATGCAAAAGGTAAAGGCTCTTCAGAGGGATCAAAGAAGAAGCCAAAGAAGAAAAAGTTCACAGGAAGTTGCTTCTATTGTGAAAAGAAAGGCCATGCCATCAAGGATTGCAGAAAGAAGCAAGCTGATGAACGGAATGGGACTGTAAAATCATCATGGAAGAACAAAGAGTCTGCAAACAACACAGAGCTGGAACTTTGGGTAGCTATTGAAGAGGTATGTTCATCTGCTCAAGCTCGTGTTGATGAGCCATGGATTTTAGATAGTGGAGCTTCTCGCCATATGACTAGTAAAAAGGATTGGTATAGTTCCCTAGTGCCTCTACGGGAATCCATCAATGTAGTGGTGGGAAACGACTCCAAGTGTCCAGTTGAAGGAACTGGAACCATCTCTTTTATCACTTCTCCAGGTGTTGAGAAAAAGTTATCCGATGTTCTCTATGTACCTACACTCAAAAGAAATTTGTTGTCAGTTTCTGCAATAACAGATCGTGGACTCGAAGTTCACTTCAATAAGAGTGGTGCGGAAATCATGGATTCATCAGGTAATGTTGTAGGTAAAGGCACACGACGGGATAACTTGTATGAGTTAAGTGCTTTAACTGCTACAGAAGATAAAGATGTAAGCAGGTTATGGCACCAACGATTTGGGCATCTCGGATTTGCAGTTTTGAAGGAGATGCAACGAACAGGGATGGTTGCTCATTTGCCTGCATTTTCAGAGTTGCAGGAACCTTGTGAAGCTTGTATGATGGGCAAGCAACAACGAAAGGCATTTCCAAGAGAGACCAGCAATCGATCTCAAGCTCCTCTAGAGTTGGTACATGCTGATCTCTGCGGTAAAATGTCTACACCTGCTTTAGGAGGATCTTTCTACTTCTTGCTGTTAGTCGACGATTATAGTAGAAAGATGTGGGTTTATTTCATTCGAGAGAAGGCTGATGCTTTTGAAAAATTTAAAGCGTGGCATAAGTATGTAGAAAGTGAATCAGGAAGGAAACTGAAGAAATTTAGAACAGATAGAGGAGGTGAATTCTTGTCAACAGAATTCAACAATTACTGTAAGGAGCATGGTGTGAAAAGGCAACTTACCACAGCTCATACACCTCAACAAAATGGCGTTGTTGAGCGCAGGAACAGGACAGTAGTTGAAATGGCTCGTTGTATGTTAAAGGCTCAAGACATGCCTGATTCATTCTGGGCAGAAGCAGTCAATACAGCAGTCTACATCCTCAATCGAAGCTACACAAAAGCTCTGAAGGGGATGACTCCTCAAGAAGCATATTCTGGTAAAAAGCCTTCAGTTTTGCATTTCAGAATTTTTGGTTGTTTCTGTTATGCACATATTCCTGATTCAACAAGATCAAAGTTGGATTCAAAAAGCAAAAAGTGTGTCTTCCTAGGATATAGTGAAGAGTCTAAAGCATACAGGTTATGGGATCCTGAGGCAAGGAAGATTTTTGTCAGCCGAGATGTGGTGTTTGATGAACGACCACACTTAGTAGAAGATAAAGGTAAATCTACTATCTCATCAAACGGAGAAATATCTCACCTTGTGCCTATCAAAAGACAGGTTAAAGTTGAGGAGGAGGAAACATCTGATGGAGAAATTTCCTCAATAAAAAGCCAACCAATTGTAGCTGCACAGCGTAAGCCACTACCGAAGTGGGCACAACAGCTCTTTGATGATCACAATCCACATGTAGATGCACCAGAATCATCATCGGATGGATTACGAAGATCAAAGAGAATAGAGGAGCAAAGAAGAGCCTCAGAACACATTGTTAACATGGCTCTAATGGCAGATATCATGGGTTCGATAAAGGAACCTACCACCATTGAAGAAGCCATTGATGATCCAGATTGGAGAGCGGCAATGCAGTCTGAGTATGATAGTATACTCAAAAATGATACATGGGATCTAGTCGACTTGCCGCCAAAGAAGAAGGTAATAGGTACTAAATGGATTTGGAAAGCTAAGTATAAAGCTGATGGAACATTAGAAAAGTATAAGGCACGATTAGTTGCACAGGGTTTTTCACAGATTGAAGGATTTGATGTTCAAGAAACTTTTGCACCAACAGCACGCATGACAACTATTCGGACGGTACTTGCAGTAGCTGCACAAAAGTCTTGGCCTATTTTCCAGATGGATGTCAAATCTGCATTTTTGAATGGTCACCTCAAGGAGGAGGTATATGTATCTCAACCACCAGGTTTTGAGGTGCCCAATTCAGAAAATAAAGTTTGCAGGTTGAAGAAAGCTTTGTATGGACTTAAGCAAGCTCCACGGGCTTGGTACCAACGAATTGATCATTTTTTCAAAAATATGGGTTTTGAAAGAAGTACTTCTGATGCTAACTTGTATGTAACGAAAAGGGATAGCAAGCTAGTTGTTGTCATTGTATATGTAGATGATTTGATCATTATAGGAGATCATCAGGAACTCATCAATCAAACTCGGATCAGCTTGGGAACTGAGTTTGAAATGACAGACTTAGGTCTACTCCATTTTTGTCTGGGAATTGAAGTATGGCAAAGGAAGGATGGCATTTTCATCTCACAACAAAAATATTCCAAAGAAATTCTCAAGGCATTTGGAATGATGGACTGCAAACCAACTAGCACACCTATGGAGGTAAATCATAAGCTATCTATGGATGATAACATGCCTGATGTAGATGCTAAGAAGTATAGGAAGCTCGTTGGAAGTCTTATTTTTCTGTGCAACACTAGACCAGACATTTGCTATGCTGTTGGAGTGTTAAGCAGGTTTTCCAACAAACCTAAGGAGAGTCACTGGAATGCTGGAATGCGAATTCTAAGGTACATTGCAGGAACCTTGGATTTTGGTATTTTGTATACCACAGGTGATACACTCCAAGGATATTGTGATTCAGATTGGGCTGGAGATTGTGATTCTAGAAAATCAGTTTCTGGATATTGTTTCTCACTTGGTTCAGGAATATTTTCTTGGGTAAGTAGGAAGCAACCAACTCTCGCACTCTCCTCCACTGAAGCAGAGTACAAAGCAGCTTGTTTTGCTTCTTGTGAGGCAGTCTGGTTAAGGAGAATTCTTGCAGATATAGGCTTTCCATCAAATATGCCAATTGTACTCAAGTGTGATAATCAAAGTTGTATGGCTATTGCAAAGAACCCAGTATTTCATGCTCGCACCAAGCACATAGAAGTACAGTACCATTACATTCGTGAGCTAATTGAAGATGAAATTGTGGAGCTAGAATATTGCCCAACAGAGGCAAATTGTGCTGACATATTCACTAAAGCACTTGGAAGAGAGCAGCTCAACAAGCATCTTCAACAGATGGGCATAGGACCGAGACCTACTTGATTTATCATCGGTAAACATTGAGGGGGGGTGTTAGAGTATGATCAATGTCTACCCCTCATGATTGTATGCACATTTTGTAAGGCCCCCTTTATGAGGAGAAGCCAAGCGTGCATTACCCAATTGATGGGAATCCCAACTTGAATGTTGGATGAAGGTCATATTGGACCATGTAAGATATTATAAGGAAAGGGAGTTACCAGGGTCCCCAATTGTGGGGTCCGGGGCAGCGGTGAGCAGCCCCGGCTGGGGGGTCCCAGGGGGCCAGCGGGCCCCCTGGTGGGGGTCCGGGGGCAGCGCCCCCGGCGCGACGGTAAAGGGAATATTCCATGGAATATTCCCTGTCGGAGTCAGAAATCATTTATATTTGTTAGGTCGGTTCAACCAGTCTAAGCCGTGTATGGCAATTACGCGGGCGGTGGCCGCCCACGCCCTACCGCCCATGTATAGCCGTCCATGGCAGGCCACCCATGATCCTATATATACATGACTTCTGCACTACCTAAGACATTGAGTTGAGCCAGCATACCTCTACCTTGTATCTCCCTATCTAGAGTTGTCTAGATCACCATTTAAGCTCTACCTTGAGAGCGCACGGGTGGACAACGCCATCATCTTTGTACTTGCTGCTAGTAGAAAATTGTTGAGATTCTCCTATATCTGTTATCTTCTCTACTATTGCTCCTGTGTTATATTGCGTAACTATTGTCTTACATTTTAAACTATCGCTAATCACATCTGCAATAAGAGTTCACATTACACATTTATCATAGGTGCACATTAGCCTATCATCTTTCTCATTCTATCATATGAGTCTTTAACAATGCGTTGAGAAAGATCAGTAGAGCAGTGATTTCGGCAACCTTTACGGTTATTCCATTGGATTGTAGAACAGTAACTGCAAGTAAGAGCGTCTGTAGGCCGTAATTAAGGTATCCATATGACGCACTCAGATGTCTGTAATAATTTTTACGGAAGTAAGAGTGATACATACAGTGTTGAGAATTCCATGAAATAAGAGACAACGAAATAGTAATAGTTAGACATTTACATGGTTTCCATTGTACGCAGAGAATGTCATCTAATTAAGTTTCAACATTTGAACAATGATCCAACTGTTCATAAGGAATGATTTTACCATTTAATAATCAGGAATGATTTTACCATTTAATAATCAAGAACAATGATCCAACTGTTCATAAGGAATGATTTTACCATACCTGATTATTAAGATTGCATGCGTTACAAAATTTTGGAAGCAACTAAAACCTTCTTATTTGAATCTCTGTCAACTTAATACAACACCAAAAGGATCATAGTTCTTTCTGTTGGAGAAACAATCACTAATTAGACATATATTTGAAGGTCAAATCTTAGAAAGAAAACCCCATGCCTATGTGAAGGGACAAATTCATAAGTGTATCATACTTGTAAAGTTAGTTCACTTTAGTTCTAGAAGTTTTTTAAAAATCACGGGAATGAGAAAATCTATATAAGTTAGTTAGTATTAACTGACGCGATGAGAAGAAGAAGGTGGAAGACAATGAGAAAGTGAGAAGAACTCATTTTTGTATGACTGAGTATAGTCGGGCTTCTCTGAGTGAGAAAGCATTTGTAAAACTTCTGAGTTTTTATAGTTATGAGAAGAACTGAGTAAAGTTCTGTGTATGAGCCTCTCTCCATCATCTCCATGATTACCTACTGTGTGATAAGTTACAAAGATCAAGTTTTCCAAGCAACTCGATGCCTGGCATCGAATCTCTGTTGATAAGTCATATTTTCTTTTATATTTTTCATTCAGTACTGAAGTGTTTGAAAAACATGATGTTGTTGGAGCAATTCGATGCCTGGCATCGAATTCCAGTTGATAAGTCATATTCTAAGTGTGCATGAAATCACCTCTAGTTTTGGTGTCCAAAAGATCAAGACTTTATGCGGGAAGTCGATGCCCGGCATCGAATCCCTGCTGAAAAGTGGCCAAAAACATCCCAAGTCGATGCCCGGCATCGAATTCTCGTTGCAAGTCGATGCTAGGCATCGAATTCTAATTTTAAACAGGCTCTCTTACTAAAACAGGCAAGTTTTCCAGTTTTGGAAGGTCATACAGGGTCATCTTGTGAGGGCCATAACTTGAGTTCTAGAGCTCCGTTTGATGCATATGATAGCTTGTTGGAAAGCTCTACTCTTCTAGTTTCAGCCTATAAAGTTTCATAGAGAAATATTATGTGAGCTAGGAGAAATTAGCAAAATACTGAAGGTATGTCATTTCGGTGACTAGAAATTTCTGTAGAAGCAAAGTTCTCACTTTAGGCTATCATTTCTCAAAGTTTGAAGTGGCAATGAGTTAATGGTGACCATAGAGGTGTTTTAGTGTCACATTAATTCATTTCTTGTGGTGTTTCATACATCAACAAGTGGTATCAGAGCAAAAAGATTCTCGAGAGCAGAAGACGACAAAGGTACGAGAAGTTTTGTAAAGTTTTCCATTAAAGTTTGAAAGGTGAAGCATTTGAAGACACAAGGCATCAAAAGGTTACTTCAAAAGTATCCTCATACACAAAGAACTTCAAAAGGTATTATCCTTTATCCTTTAAGCTCACAGGTTGCAGCAGAAGGGAAGGAGTATGGCAGACCATATCTCCATTGACAAACTGGACAGAGATAATTACCCCGCATGGGTAATGAGAATGGAAGCCTTACTTATGAGTAAGGATCTCATGGTATATGTAACAGGTGAAGAAGAGAAGCCAGTATTTGAAGATGAAAGCCGACCAAAGAAAGAGGAACTTGATGCTTTAAAGCATTGGCAGAAGAAGGATGCAAGTGCAAAAGCCTACATCTACAATACAATCTCAGATCATTTGCTACCACACATCAGAGGATTGGAATCATCAGAAGATATATGGAATGCATTGGAATATCATTTCCAAAGCACTACTAAAGCACGGAAAGCAAGTCTATGGTCAGAGTTTACAACATTCAAGAAGAAGCCAAGTCAAACCATTAGTGATTATGTCACTAAGATGAAGGATCTAGCAGATAGTCTTGGATCCATAGATGAAGATGTTGAAGATCACAGATTGATTGCTCAACTACTTGCAGGCTTGAGAGGGGATGAAAGGTGGAAACCTTTTGTCTTATCAACAGAACTTTCATTAAATCATTATGTTCCAGATTTGAACCAGTTGCTTGGTTTGATGCTCACATATGAGCAAGACTTGAAGGGAGATGGAGATAAAGGTCAAAGTTCTGCAATGTACATGAAGAATAAGAAGAAAGGAGATAAAGGTAAAGCAAAGGATGAAGAGGAGTCTAATTCTCAAGCTTATTATGCAAGAGGTAAAGGCACTGGCAGAGGAAGAGCAAGAGGTTTTGGAAGAGGAAGAGGTAATCAAAATAACAACAAAAAGGCTTGCTGGATCTGTGGATTGAGTAATCATTTGGCTCATGACTGTTGGCACAACCAACAAGGATCAAACCAGAATCAAAACAACAATAGCAGAGGTCGAGGTGGAAGATATCAAAGTAATTTTCAAAGAGGTAGACAAAGTCAAAGAGGAGGCTATGGTAGAGGTGGAGGAAGAAGTTGGGGACAGAATCAATCCTACAACACCACCTACTACAACTATGCAAATGACACACAGAATGAAAGTCATACATCATTGATGATGAATTCAATCAGCACATCAGATAAAGAAGATCTAAAGGTATTTTACATTGACTCTGGATGTTCTAATCATTTGTCAGGAAACATAGAATTGATGTCAGAATTGGAAAAAGGCATTTCTAGTCATACAGTTCAAACTGGTGATAATACAAGACATAGTGTACATTCAATTGGAAAAGTGAAATGCAAGAGTGGAGCAGATTTGCTAACCAATGTTTTGTATGTTCCCACAATACCTAAAAACTTGATTAGTGTGGGACAGATAGTTGAAAAAGGTTTTCAAGTCAGGTTTACAAATGAAGGAGTATTTGTGGAAGATCCAGAGAATGGATATAATCAGATTGTCTCTGGTAAGAAAGAAGGTAGACTCTTTACTTTAAGAGTGCAAGGGAACATTGGTCAAGCTTTGCTCACACATGGTGAAGGAGTGATTACAGAACTTGATCTCTGGCATAAGAGATTAGGTCACTTTAATGAAAGAGGAATTAAAGCTATGGTTGCTAATCAGTCTGTACTAGGATTACCAAATGTGCAAAGTCAACATATGGTTTATAAATGTGAAGCATGTCAAATGGGTAAAGCACACAGGTTACCATTTCAAAAGAAAGGATTCAAACATGATGGACTACTTGAGCTTATTCATACAGATGTATGGGGACCAACAAAAGAAGGATCTATCAGTGGCTCAAGGTATTATGTTCTTTTCATTGATGATGCTACAAGATGGATAACATTATATGTTTTGAAGGAAAGATCAGAAGTGTTTGGAGCTTTCAAGCATTTTCATGCATATGCAGAGAGAGTCACAGGTCAAAAGCTTAAGAGACTGAGGTCTGATGGAGGGGGAGAATACTTCTCCCAAGAGTTCAATGATTATCTTTGGAATGCAGGTATTAAGAGAGAAATAACTTGCAGGTATACACCACAACAAAATGGTGTAGCAGAAAGAAGGAACAGGACTTTGGTTGAGTTTGCTAGAGCTATGCTAAAGGAGAAGAACTGTCCAAATTATCTTTGGGCTGAGGCTATAAATACAGCTACATATCTTGTGAATAGATTACCATGTGCAGCTCTGAATGGAATGACTCCATATGAAGCTTGGTGGGGTAAGAAACCAACACTAGATCATTGTAGAGTGTTTGGATCAATTGCATATGCTTATGTGCCATCACAACTTAGGCATAAACTTGAACCAAAGGCAGAAAAATATGTGTTCATTGGTTATGATGAAAAGCAGATGGGTTACAGATTGTGGAATCCTCTAACCAAACAATTTATTGTTTCTAGAGATGTTACATTTGATGAACAGAAAAGTTGGTATGCAGATCAAAGTCATACAGCTGAAGAATTTGAAAAAGAGGTAAGAAGATGTGAGAAAGGAAAATCAATTGTGTAGGTGAATAGAGATGAAGACTATATGCAAGCAAGTACATCCAGAAGTGGATTAACAAGAATGAATGAAGAAGCTCCTATATTTGATGAAGAGGTGTATCCAGAAACTTATGAAGAATGTGAACCAAGAAGGTCAAGCAGGACAAGGAGACAACCAGAAAGGTATTCTTATGATACTTCTTACATAACTCAGAAGAACTATGCATATATGGTCAAAGATGATGAAGAACCTCAGAACTATGATGAAGCTAAAGGTAAAAAGCAATGGGAAGAAGCAATGAAGGAAGAGTTCAATGCACTGGAGGAGAACAAGACATGGGAACTTGTTCCTAAACCAAATGGTAAGAAAGTAATTGGAAATAAATGGGTTTATAAAGTGAAGAAGCTTGCAGATGGAAGTATAGCCAGATACAAAGCTAGATTGGTGGTGAAAGGCTATGCCCAGACCTATGGCATAGATTATGATGAGACATTCAGTCCCGTAGCTAAGATGTCAACTATAAGGACAGTCATTGCTATTGTAGCTTCAAAAGGATGGACTCTAAGTCAATTGGATATAAAAAATGCATTCTTGAATGGATACATATCAGATGAGGTATACATGGAACAACCTCAAGGGTTTATAGATTCCAGGTATCCAAATTTTGTTTGCAGGTTGAGAAGAGCATTGTATGGATTGAAGCAAGCTCCAAGAGCTTGGAACTATAGACTGGTGAAGTATCTCAATGATCTTGGATATCAAAGTTCAAAAGCAGATTCAAGTCTACTTATCAAAAGAACAGAGGAAGGTACAATCTACATTTGTATTTATGTAGATGACATTATAATCACAGGTACTTCAGATGAAGGAATCAAGGAGGTAAAGAGATTGCTTGAAAAAGAATTCAAGATCAGTGACCTAGGAAAGTTATCATACTTTCTTGGAATGGAAGTCACTTATACAGATCATGGCATATATGTATCACAAGAAAGGTATCTTCTAAATCTATTGAAGAAGTTTGATATGGAAAATTGCAGAGAAGCTTCAACTCCACTTGAAGTTAATCACAAGCTCAGTAAATATGATGGTGCAGACTACAAAGATATGAGGAAGTATCAATCTCTTGTGGGTAGTTTGATTTATGCTACACTAACAAGACCTGATCTTAGTTATGCAGTGGGAGTTTTGTCACAATTCATGCATTGTCCAAAGGACCCACATTGGATTGCAGGTCAAAGAGTTCTCAGATATATCAAAGGAACTATAAAGGAAGGATTATATTATCCTTTTACATCAGATTTGAAGTTGAGAGCCTATAGTGACTCAGACTGGGCAGGTAACCAAGATGACAGAAGATCAACTCATGGTTACATGATATATATTGGTGATAAGCTTGTAAGTTGGTGTTCAAAGAAACAACATACAGTAGCATTATCATCAACTGAAGCAGAGTACAAAGGACTTGTGGAAGCAGCTAAGGAAGTCATATGGATGCAGACATTGTTCAAGAGCTTAGGCATTGATCAAGGTACACCTACAATACATGGAGATAATATGAGTTCACTTTATCTTGCAGCAAATCCAGTATTTCATGCAAGAACAAAGCACATAGAGATACAGTATCATTTTCTCAGAGAAAAGGTAATGGAGAAGGAGATTGAAGTGGAATACATTTCTACTAAAGATCAATTAGCAGACATAATGACAAAGAGCTTGGATGGTGTGAAGACCAGCAGATTCAAAAGCATGGCAGGAGTAAAAGAAAAGAAGATGATATGAAGAAACAGGGAATGTCAATTAGTGATTGAGGGGGAGCTGTTGGAGAAACAATCACTAATTAGACATATATTTGAAGGTCAAATCTTAGAAAGAAAACCCCATGCCTATGTGAAGGGACAAATTCACAAGTGTATCATACTTGTAAAGTTAGTTCACTTTAGTTCTAGAAGTTTTTTAAAAATCACGGGAATGAGAAAATCTATATAAGTTAGTTAGTATTAACTGACGCGATGAGAAGAAGAAGGTGGAAGACAATGAGAAAGTGAGAAGAACTCATTTTTGTATGACTGAGTATAGTCGGGCTTCTCTGAGTGAGAAAGCATTTGTAAAACTTCTGAGTTTTTATAGTTATGAGAAGAACTGAGTAAAGTTCTGTGTATGAGCCTCTCTCCATCATCTCCATGATTACCTACTGTGTGATAAGTTACAAAGATCAAGTTTTCCAAGCAACTCGATGCCTGGCATCGAATCTCTGTTGATAAGTCATATTTTCTTTTATATTTTTCATTCAGTACTGAAGTGTTTGAAAAACATGATGTTGTTGGAGCAATTCGATGCCTGGCATCGAATTCCAGTTGATAAGTCATATTCTAAGTGTGCATGAAATCACCTCTAGTTTTGGTGTCCAAAAGATCAAGACTTTATGCGGGAAGTCGATGCCCGGCATCGAATCCCTGCTGAAAAGTGGCCAAAAACATCCCAAGTCGATGCCCGGCATCGAATTCTCGTTGCAAGTCGATGCTAGGCATCGAATTCTAATTTTAAACAGGCTCTCTTACTAAAACAGGCAAGTTTTCCAGTTTTGGAAGGTCATACAGGGTCATTTTGTGAGGGCCATAACTTGAGTTCTAGAGCTCCGTTTGATGCATATGATAGCTTGTTGGAAAGCTCTACCCTTCTAGTTTCAGCCTATAAAGTTTCATAGAGAAATATTATGTGAGCTAGGAGAAATTAACAAAATACTGAAGGTATGTCATTTCGGTGACTAGAAATTTCTGTAGAAGCAAAGTTCTCACTTTAGGCTATCATTTCTCAAAGTTTGAAGTGGCAATGAGTTAATGGTGACCATAGAGGTGTTTTAGTGTCACATTAATTCATTTCTTGTGGTGTTTCATACATCAACACTTTCTACTCAATAACAACCGATGGATATAATTCTCAGCATGCCTCGAATGAACAAGTCAAGCGAGACAGTGTCAAAATAGTTTCCTTAAATTACTGCACATAAAAAAAAATGGGAAAGCATTTCTTCGTTTCATACTCCTTAGCCCAAAACTTTCCATGAGGCGTCTCTATCTCAAGTTCTATACTCCAAATTCTTTCTTCTCGTTCATCTGCTCCTCTTTTCAACCGTGTCTAATGATGAGGACCATGTCTGCAGAGAGTACTAACCAAAGCATTCAAACGATAGACAGCTATTACTAATGCATACAAAAGCACCGAACTAAGGATGCATTTTTACTCTTCTCAGTCCAACCATCGGAATCACTGCAAAACAAGGACAAGCAGGGCATAGATAGATCCTAAGTTTCTGCACACAATTTCTTTCCTACGACTGAACTTTTAGTTGCCAAGAGCAACTCAACTGCTTGACTTTAACACAAAACTATCATATAATTTTATATTACAAACAAATTGTACGAATAACAGTTCAACAGTTATAAAAAAAAAATGTTAACAAGGATGTTCATTTATAATATTACTCATTATCTGAACTCGCCTCCATAACTAATTCACTCTAAACTCATGGTTTATTCTATTTATATGAGCAGATGATGCAAACGGAGAAATCGCTGGCATACATATAGAATGAGCGCAAGAAAAATGATCAAATACCAACACATAAAGCATGTGTTTAAAAGAACATACTTGGCTGATTGTTATGATTAGTTGACCCTGAAATCTTGCGACAGAACTTTTCTTGGAAATCCATAGTGAATCAAATTCTCCTCAGCTGCTGCCAGCTAGAGAAAAGTCTCGCCGAGTAGTCTCCAACCCTGTAAGTCGTCCATCAACTTTTCAGCCCAAGTTTTTCTTCAGGGCAGCGGCGAATTCCTACTCTGATCACGCAGTACTTTCCCTTTCAACGTCTGTTCCACAACGTCTATCCCTCTCTCTTCCGTTCTATCAGATTTCAGCTCATAGAGAAATGATGACGGTTGTTTCCCATGGAACTCGGAAGACCCATACTAGGAGATGTCCATCGCTATGATAAGATGCCGATCCTCCTTCTGTCCCTCTGTTTTCCTTCCTTCAGCCGAGAGTAACCACCTAAGCACCTTCAGGAATATCTTAATCTTCTTCCACATATGTCGACGCTTTTCTTCGTATACTGCATATTTCCTTATGTCCCAGTCTTTAGCTTCAGCTTCATGCAAATCACACTTCAGACATGTTATGCAATGCTTATCTCCGGGAGACTCAAGGTTCTCATGCAGTCCTGAGAAAGTAACACTAGCACCACCTAGAAAACACCAGAGTCCTCTCCCCACGTGATTACTATCCCGCTAATCCCCATCATCTGCCGCCTTGGGCTTCCCTTCGAGCACATCCCAAAACAGAAGGTTTCCCATAATACTAATGTGCATGTAATCTCATACAAACGTACACACAACTAGATTAAACTCCTCACACTCAAAGCATGCATTACACACATATTAACAATATGTGTTAGAGCCATTATATCTATTCTTGTGCGCTCAACGTACTTCAAATGCACATAAGTCAATGCACACATTTATCTTCGATGCTCACATTAACATTCTTTGGAGGTGCAAGCAAATTTTAAAACTAAGGAATGTGATTCAATCATATGTGTGCAAAAAGCTGGATTAAAATCTTGATCAAGGATAGGTATCACCTGATTATCCCTTTGAAGACCTCTTTCCATTTAAATTGGATATTACCTTTATATTTACCTTCAATGAAGCTTTAAAACTGTGTTCCCTACTCGACTATCAAGCTTCAAATTCGAATCTTGACCACAACGTGCTTTAAGGTTGACCACACCACCATAATCCTCCCCTTTTTTATTGATTATCCGTGTTCTGCCACCCTCCTCCATGATTTGGAACTCCTTAATGTGCTTTCATAGTAATGATCCATGCATGTTTCCCTCCACTTGTGATGATTATGTCCTACACCCATGATTTCACCTTGTGTTAGAGCCCGAGTGCTCAACATTATAGGTTTTGGTGACTGCCCTTAACCTCCAAAAACAAACTTACGGTATCTCTCACCCCTTTTATTCTTTGATCGATGCTGCCACCCGTGAACCTATGAATTGGGCATCATTCTTTTTTCATCGCATCCATCGTGAATGCCAAACCATTATGTATAAGCTATCCAAAGGTGAATGCCTTCGCACCCATCTACCTCACCTTCTTTTGTTTCTCCTCCCGGTGGCGAACCCTATCTCGAGCCTTCCGCGAGGTAATCTGCTGTTGCATGAAGAGTCTGAGTAGGTGATGGGATGTGATGATGATAATGAAGATCTTTTCAATTTTTTCTGCGAGAAACGTAGGAAGGTCAGCCCTTCTTAGAGCACAGTTCATGCATCCATTAGTAAGGTAATCCTTAATGACACAACTTTCTCCCTACATGAATCTTCTGCCCTACCCTCGCCTAAGGATAAAACTGTTGAAGACAGTATACACCGTGACGATGCACAAGCAAGAGGAGGTAGTCACTAACACAGCACCAAAGGACACATATTGACTATCGGATCCCATAGATGCACGAACGCAGAGGATAGGACAGAAACCCAATCACACAAAAGTACTCAGAGATACAAAGAGACAAGAGACGACACCATATTGGGTACAATCGCCTCCCACATACTTTGACGGACAACTCTATTAGAGCCTGTGTATTTATAGGTATTTCTTATTATGTCCTGAATAGAAGATACATGAGGGCCACACTTTAAATAATGTGCTTTTGCTTTATTTACAAAAATAGCTAAAAATAACTATCTTCTAAAAATAACTATTCTCTAAAAATATTCTTCTAAATATCTCCAAAAATATTTGAATAAATCCATGCATGTTCACACCCTCATGGATCTTGACCTGCTAAATCAAAACATAAAACACATTAAAATCCTCAAGGCATTAAACCTTCATTCCAATATTCCATAAAATATAACAATACGGCTGCTCAGACCACCCATCAAATTGCGCAAGAACTCATCGTTGAATCCTTGGTACACCATGAAGCACAGATGGACAAGGTTTATTCAACTATGCCTCCCTCTCCACCGAAGTCCATGCATGACGGTAACACTACAAAGAGTCTCGTAACCTCTCCTCCTTCACCTTCTCAAGCAGCCTTACCCCCCGGTCCCACTTCCCCTACTCACTCCGTTTTAGTATCCCACTCTCTCCCTGTACCCTCTTCACCCAATTATCCTCCCACTCCTTCCTCTTTTGCTATGGTATCTGTGAAACCTTCTCTCCAATTGTCCATATTTTTAGCACCGGATTTGTTTGTGCAATTGGCCCAGATTGGCGATGTTCTTATTCATTTATCCAAGCAACTCCCCGCTCAGTTGATTGATGCTCAGCAGTCACTACGAAATGGATGTCAATCGAAGGTTGATGTGTTAGAGGCAGATATCACTCCACTACAGGAAGAAATTTTGGCGGCTCGAGCAAGTGAATGCTTATTTTACAGGAACAGGCTAAACCTAAGGATGATATTATTGTAGCTAAAGACGTAGAAATCACTCTTCTCAAGTAGGCGCTGTCGGTGCTAAAGTTACAAAACAAGTTCAAAACATATGTGTCCTTAAATATGCTCAACTTGAGAATTTCTCTCAAATCAATAATTCGTTCATTTAGGAAACCTTAAAATCATTTGAATTCTGAATCTTTTAGCATTCCTTTCTCCCATGAAAAGTTTAGGAGAGAAAGAAATGAAACGTCATCAATTGTCAAGATTTGACTAGTGTTCTGAAAAAAAAATGCAAGCATTCTCATAGGAAAAAGAAAAAAGCGAAACTTCCTGGCATTGGTAGCAATCACCTTGGTACCATAATAGTTTTATCATTTGAATTGGGGAAGATTAATAGTTGACTATACAATTTGGAACAAGAAAACTATTAATCTGTTTTTTCTTTCTTTACGACTGGAGTGCAATCAGTCATTCTGTGAAACAACATTGATGCCTTTATCATATGCGCAAACACATATAAGTTTCAATACAACTCATCATGAAGCATCTGGTTTTCTCTTTCATGCAGCAGATACGCTTTCCCTTAAATATACAGACTTGCAATCATCACAATATTAGCCGATTCATAGACCGATCACCAAAATTTCATATTTTATAAACTCTTTCAATTGATTCTTATTGTCAGAGAAGAACAACTATTCTAACGCGTGCATTGGACATGAAAAAAAGTATTCACTCATAATTTAATGTAGAATTCATCGTCGCAATGATGAATGTTTTTCATATTGTTTGCGAGATCAGCCTATCAACAACCGCAACAGATGTTTCAGAATATGGCACAGTTGTTAGCATGGTAGATATATTGTTGTCTTCATATTAAAGCATCACTGCAAGTTGCAGATTACTCAGTGGATTCCCAGCGAGCAACTCAGCGAACAGAAAACGAATGTCTTCTTTAAATTAGCAACTCAGCGAGCAACTCAGCGAACAGAAAACGTCAGAAGTATGTCAGAATCAAATTAACATAGAGAATATGGCAGATCATAATTTGCGTCAGCACGACAGAGATGTACGATCATGATCCTCAGTCAAGTGTTAAAGAAACGTTGGAGAAAAATGTAGAGAATCGATACCTCACCCAAACGTCGATTATCACATCATCGGACTTGATGGATCATTCCGCGCGCAGGTAGAATTCCACTATAGAGTTCGAAAACGGACCTTCATATATAATAGAGTGCCATCATCAATCCTCTTCCACAACAATTATCACATCAGATGATTGTCCGAAGTAACTCGAGAACTTCTGTGTGATTTCCAGTTCAGATGTGTGCGCAACCTCCTCTCTCTTGTGTAAAGTATCAGAGTGTAAGGTGCCCTTATGCCTCTCTTCAGTCGTCAAAATCATGTATTAATCAGCAACTATGTGGATTCCACATACAATAGTCCCCCCTGTGGAACATGAGACTTCGTACATATAATGGAAGAAACGAACAGCGAGGGAGGACATGCAACCAGCAAAGTGAGAAAAACTTCTATGAATGGTCCCCATGCAAGTTCAAGCAAGATGTTTACACAATGGTAAACTCCCCACCAACAATTACTTGATTTATTTGCCCGGCTTGAGGAATACCTTGTCCTAATGGGCTTGAAAATCCTATGTAAACTATAGGAGAAAGTTTTCCATTTACTTTTGATCAAATGCACTATATCTTGACCAAGTCAAATCCAAAATGAAAATTGTGCAACTTAAGACACTTTTCTCAAAGACTTTATCTTTAAGTTCTTGGGAATTGTCAATATGATGTGCAATACCTAAGTTCTCTAGAATACCAATGCAAGAAACTAAGAATTATGACCACCATGTGCTAGAGAGATGCCTCTCCTGATGGAGAGTGTCAATCTCCAAAAGAACAAGCTACTCTTGAAGTTAGAACACCTCTATAACAAGAGTAACTCAAAACCTTCACCAAATTGGAGGATCAATGATCAATTATCAAAGTTTTTAACAAACTCTGAAGAAGGTGACTATACAGAAAGTCTTCTGCACATAACTCACTCATTGACTTATCAAATGTGTAACGTTTTTTATACAACTTTGCACAAGGTGTTGTCTATAGTTTGCACACCTCCTCCAAGTTAAATCATTCCAAAAGACTCAGTAAATCGTGAGAAATGAACTTAACAAGTCACCTATGTCTAAAATTGTTCTTCTGAGTAATCGATTCAAACACCTGTAACTTCTAAGGCTTGGTTCTCTCAATCTAGAGCCCATTTAATCAAACGCTTTTAGCCGTAGATGGATTACCTTCCAAATTAGATTTTGCCTCCTCATTTGTGCAAAACATTACACTGTGCATTGAGAATTGACCATTTCTTTGACCATCAGGATTGCGCCTGTTTCACAGAACACTTGACATTTTCTCACATATGAATGTTCCTATTCATAATTCTATCAGCTTGATCACAATTAGAAGCTGAAAAATTGTATAAAGGTCAATAAACTATAGACTTAGACTTGTACAAAAGCATTTCACAAAAGATTCAACACAGAAGGAGAAATCTCAGAAATATCAAGCGCTATGTTTCTTCATTTCTTGAAAACTTTACATCTGAGTGATGAGAGAGATTGTACTCACTTCTAAAGTGTCTAAATGACTCATATAACTTCTAATTCCTCTATTCACATTCTCTCTCATATTTGCCCCGACTTTTTACTTCTATATATAGCCATATATGTACAAGTTTATGACCATACAAAAGATATATATGAGCTATCTCTGAATTAATGTACATATGTGTACACATCTTCATCTTCTGGATATGCACTTCCTTCATGCTTCATAACTTGATCTTTTCTTCAGTCCTTGACTTTAATTCTTCATCAAAAAGTTTGAGTTGTTGATTGCCTTGCACCAACAGCTCCCCCTCAATCATCAATTGAGGTTTTCTGTAACTTCTTTATACCTGCCATGTCTTTGAATCTCTGTAGCTTTGGTCCATCCAAGCCTTTGGTTAGCATATCAGCTATTTGATCTTTTGTTGAAGTATGTATGACTTCAATCTCTTTATCCATCACCTTCTCTTTTAGAAAATGATACTGAATCTCAATATGTTTAGTCCTGGCATGAAACACAGGATTAGCAACTAAATACAATGAACTCATGTTATCTCCATGAATAGTGGGTATACTCTGAATGATGTCAAAACTCTTTGTAAGAGTCTTAAGCCATATCACTTCCTTTGCAGCTTCCACCATACCTTTGTACTTAGCCTCTATGGATGATAAAGAAATTGTGTGTTGCTTCTTTGAACACCAACAATTTAACTTATCTCCCACATAACACAAGTATCCATATGTTGATCTCCTATCATCAGGATTACCTACCCAATCTATATCACTATAAACCTTGATGTTTGTATCTGATGTAAAACCATAATACAAACCTTCTTTGAGTGTACCCTTAATGTACCTCAACACTCTTTGTCCTGCAACCCAATGTTCTTTCCTAGGAGAATGCATGAATTGAGACAATACTCGAACTGCATATGACAAGTCAGGCCTACTTAATGTAGCATAGATAAGACTACCAACCAAAATCTGATATAGCTTCATATCCTTGAGATCTTCTCCTCCATATGTGCTCAATTTGTGATTCCCCTCCATTGGAGTAGGTGCTACCCTGCAATCATCCATTTTAAACTTGATTAACAAGTTTTTCAAATACCTTTTTTGAGTTACATACACTCCATGTTGAGTGTATGATATCTCCATTCCCAAGAAATATGACAAGTCTCCCAAGTCACTCATCTTGAACTCTTTTTCCATTTGCTTCTTTAAGCTTTGAATACCTTTCTCATATGTACTTGTAAGAATTATATCATCAACATATATGCACATGTAAATGAACCCATCATCACTTGGTTTGACAAGCAAGCTACTATCTGCTTTAGATACTTGGAAACCAAGTTCTTTCAAGAACTTCACAAGTCTATAATTCCATGCCCTTAGGGCGTGCTTCAAACCATACAAAGCTCTCTTGAGCTTACATACATGATTTGGATACCTTTCATTTCTGAATCCTTGTGGTTGCTCCATGAAAACATCATTTGAAATGTAACCATTTAAAAAAGCATTCTTCACATCTAATTGACATAATTTCCAACCTTTACATGCAGCAATGGCTATGACTGTCCTGATGGTTGTCATCTTTGCCACAGGACTATAGGTCTCATCATAATCTATACCATAAGTCCGAGCAAAACCTTTCACAATAAGTCTGGCTTTATACCTAGACACACTTCCATCTGCATACCTCTTTGTCTTGTAGACCCATTTGCATCCAATGATCTTCTGACGATTTGGTTTAGGAACCAAATCCCAAGTCTCATTCTCCATCAATGCATCATACTCATCATGCATAGCTTTCTCCCAATTTTCCTTACCTTTTGCCTCTTCATATGTAGAAGGGTCTTCATCTACCTTTATCATATAAGCATAATCTTTGGTAGCCAAGAAAGAAGTGTCATAGCTATACCTTGTAGGTTGCCATTTGTGTCTTGATGACCTTCTAAGTTCTCCACATCTTGAAGTTTTTGGTTCATCACATTCTGGGTCAAACCTTGGCACTTCTTCAACTTCAACCTGTACTTCATTGTTCTCCTCTTCATCAAATATGTGAACCTTTGATTTACCTTTCCTTTGATTCACAACTTCTTCATCACCTGCATAAATATTGATTGTACCTGCATACCAAATACCTTTCTCATCAAATGTAACATCCTTTGATACAAGGAATTGTTTTGTGGATGGACTCCACAACCTATATCCCATCTGCTTATCATCATATCCAATGAACACATACTTTTCAGCTTTAGGTTCCAATTTGTGCCTTAATTGAGATGGCACATATGCACATGCCAAACAACCAAATACTTTGCAATGATCTAGAGTAGGTCTCTTACCCCACCATGCCTCATATGGTGTCATACCCTGCAAAGCTTTACATGGTAATATATTGACCAAACATGTGGCTGTATTTACAAACTCAGCCCACAAATAATTTGGGCCATTTTTCTCCTTCATGATGGATCTTGCAAACTCAACAAGAGTTCTATTCCTCCTTTCTGCTACACCATTTTGTTGAGGAGAATACCTGCAAGTAATTTCCCTTTTTATACCTGCATTCGACAAGTAATCACTGAAATCATTAGAGAAATACTCTCCACCTCTATTTGACCTTAGTCTCTTCAACTTATGACCTGTAATTCTCTCTGCATACACATGATAATGTTTGAATGTATTGAATACCTGTGACTTATCTTTGATCACATAAATAGTGATCCATCTGGTAGCATCATCAACATAAATCACATAGTACCTTGAACCATTGATACTCAAATCCTTTGATGGACCCCACACATCTGTGTGTACCAACTTAAGCTTCTCTGAATACATAAAACCATGCTTGGAATAAGATTGCTTATGAGCCGTACCTAATTGACATGCCTCACATCTGTATGTCATATGTTGACCTGCAACATTAGGCAATCCAAGCACTGAACCATTGTTTATCATATCTTTAATACCTCTTTCATTAAAATGTCCAAGCCTTTTGTGCCAAAGATCTAACTCATAAATCTTATGTCCTCCATAGGTGTACAAGGCATGACCAATATTACCTTGGATCTTCAATGTGAACAATCTTCCTTCTTTCTTCCCTGAAACAATTTGTTTATACCCATTGCTAGGATCTTCCACAAGCACTCCTTCATTAGTGAACCTAACTTCATAACCTTTTTCAAAAATTTGTCCTACACTTATCAGATTCTTAGGAATTGTACAAACATACAAAACCTTACTCAAGAGAGTACTTCCATCCTTGGCCTTCACTGATCCAATGACTTCACATTGTGCTTTGTATTGTCACCTGTTTGGACTACATGATTAGTTACCTTATTCTCCAAATCACTCATCAAGGCTATGTTGCCACTCAGATGATTGCTACATCCTAAGTCAATGTAGAAGACTCTTTGATCTTCACTTTGTCTTTCACAAGTTGCATTCATTATCAATGTTGAATCCTCCTTCAGATCTGAAGCATAATTGTAGTAGGTATTGTGGTATTGTTGGCTTTGGAATCCTCTACCTGCATTTCTTCCAAAATAACCTCTACTACCTCTGCCTCTGAAATTACCTCTTTGATTTTTGCCACCTCTTTCTCTTGAATTAAAGTTCTAATTATATCCACCATTACTCTAAGTATTATGCCAACAATCATTAGCTAAGTGATTTGTCTTACCACAAATCCAGCAAGCTTTGACTCCATCTTTATTACTCCTGCCTCTTCCTCTACCTTTGCCACCTCCTCTTCCTCTTAGGAAGTTAGCTTGGCTAGTTGTACCTTCATCTTCATTTGCTTGTTGCTTCCCTTTGATATTCTTCTTCTTATCCTTTGGATACATTGCATGACCTGCACTTTTATCACTTTCACCTTTGACATCCTGCTCAACGGTTAGCATGTGTCCTAGCAACTGATTTAAATCAGGAGTAAAATGATCTAGTGATAATTCAGTAGAAAAAATGAATGATTTGTCATCACCTCTCAAACCTATGAGGATTTGTCTTACCAATTTTTCCTCCTCAATATCTTCATCAACTGCTCCTAATGCATCTGCAATGTCCTTCATCCTTGTTACATAATCTAAGATGGACTGAGAGGCCTTCTTCTTGAATGTGGTAAACTTTGCCCACAAGGATGCCTTCCTTGATTTTGTGGTGTTTTGGAAATGCTCCTCCAAAGCATTCCATATATCACTTGCACTTTCAAGACCTCTAATGTGAGGTAGCAAGTAGTCATTAACTCCCATATAGATAATGCTCCTAGCTTCAGCATCTCTCTTCATCCAAGACTTCAAATCTGACAATTCATCTCTAGTTGGAACACTAGGTTCTCTGAACTGAGGCTTTTCTTCTTCACCTATAATATAACCTATCAAATCTTTGCTCAAGATGAGCTTCCATCCTCATTGACCATGCTGGATAGTTCTCTCTATCCAACTTCTCTATTTTTTTGGGATCACTCCCACCACATTTACATGCTTTTTTTTTACTTAGAATGGGTTCGTTTCTATGACACTTGTGTGTCCACTAGTGGTTTTCGCTTCATGCTAGGTAACTCATGATATCCTTGTTGAGCAAGAAGCAGACTACAATGGCCACTTCTAATTGTGAGGCTGAGTATAGGGCAACATTCACAGTGACTATTGAGTGTGTGTGGCTTAGATGCCCTTTGGTTGATTTGGTTGTTGGTCACTCCCTTGCCACCATCATCTTCACTAACACTCAGAGTGCATTGGTAGTTTCAAGGAACCATGTGTTCCAAGCTCGTACAAAGTATATTGAGGTGCATCATCATTATCGAAGGGAGAAATTCTTAACTATTGGAGGTCATTTTGGCATATGTGACCATAGGGAATAACTCTTAGTATATGATCAATGTCTACGCCTCATGATTGTATGCACATTTTGTAAGGCCCCCGTGATGAGGAGAAGCCAAGCGTGCATTACCCAATTGATGGGAATCCCAACTTGTACGTTGGATGAAGGTCCTATTGGACCATGTAAGGTATTGTAAGGAAAGGGAGTTACCAGGGTCCCCAATTGGGGGGTTCGCAGCAGCGGGGAGCAACCCCAGCTGGGGGTCCAAGGGGGCAACCCCAACGGGCCCCCTGGTGGGGGTCCGAGGGCAGCACCCCTGGCGGGACTATAAAGGGAATATTGCATAGAATATTCTCTTTCGGAGTCAGAAATCATTTATATTTGTTAGGTCCGTTCAACCGGTCTAAGCCATGTATGGCAATTACGCGGGCGGTGGCCGCCCACGCTCTACCACCCATGTATAGCCGTCCATGGAAGGCCACGCATGATCCTATATATACATGACTTTTGCACTACCTGAGACATCGAGTTGACCTAGCATACCTCTACCTTGTATCTCCCTATCTAGAGTTGTCTAGATCCCCATTTAAGCTCTACCTTGAAAGCGCACAGGTGGACAACGCCATCATCTTTGTACTTGCTGTTAGTAGAAAATTGTTGAGATTCTCCTATATCTGTTATCTTCTCTGCCACTGCTCCTGTGTTGTATTGCCTAACTATTGTCTTACATGGTATCAGAGCCATAAGGTTCGAATAGCTTGAGAAGTATCACTATTTTAGCCTACTAGCATACTAGAATATCAGTAGATTATTGTAGTGATTACATGATGGCTTCATCGTCGAACACTGGTCTTGGTGCTTCAGCTAATGTTAATGCTGCACCAATTCGAATTTGCCCACCTGCATTCACTGAAGGGAAGCTGGATGGAACCAACTATACACTCTGGAAGTTCAAAATTTCTGCAATTTTGGACTCCTATGAGTTACTTGACACTGTCATGGGAACGATGGGATTGGATCCAGAGCCTATACCAGTTGAAGATCCAACAAATTCAAGATTGATGATTCAGCCAGATCCAGATCTTCTACGAGCTTGGAAGAGGCAGAATGCTGATGCATTATGTGCGATTGTCACTAGTGTAAGTGATTTTGTGCTTACGTTAGTTCAACATACTACTAAAGCACATGAGGCTTAGGGCATATTGGCTCGTTAATATGAGACCAAGAACCACACTAGGATATAGAATTTAGAAAAGCAGTTGGCAAATGAAAAGCATTCTGATTCTCAAAAGGTTGAAGATTTTATCAAACGGATAAAACATCTTCAAGATCAATTGGCTGCAATTGGTGTTGTTATAACACCAGAAGAGTTGGCTCGAAGATGTGTACGTGTTCTTCCAGCAAAGTATGATGGATTAGTAACAACCCTTAAAACTCAGGTAAGACCAACTCCCCTTACATTTGAAGAGTTTTGTGCGATACTTTTAGAAGAAGAAATGTGGCTGAAGAATCGGCAAAGTACAAGTGATGCTGCATTCTCAGCAAATGCAAAAGGTAAAGGCTCTTCTGAAGGATCAAAGAAGAAGCCAAAGAAGAAAAAGTTCACAGGAAGTTGCTTCTATTGTGCAAAGA
The DNA here is from genome assembly GCA_020310875.1 of Ceratopteris richardii. Lineage (NCBI taxonomy): Eukaryota > Viridiplantae > Streptophyta > Polypodiopsida > Polypodiales > Pteridaceae > Ceratopteris > Ceratopteris richardii. The sequence goes on from CM035412.1 coordinate 12,830,331, forward strand.
AAGGCCATGCCATGAAGGATTGCACAAAGAAGCAAGCTGATGAATGGAATGGGACTGTAAAATCATCATGGAAGAACAAAGAGTCTGCAAACAACATAGAGCTGGACCTTTGGGTAGCTATTGAAGAGGTATGTTCATCTGCTGAAGCTCGTGTTGATGAACCATGGATTTTAGATAGTGGAGCTTCTCGCCATATGACCAATAAAACGGATTGGTATAGTTCCCTAGTGCCTCTATGGGAATCCATCAATGTAGTGGTGGAAAATGACTCCAAGTGTCCAGCCGAAGGAACTGGAACCATCTCTTTTATCACTTCTCCAGGGGTTGAGAAAAAGTTATCCGATGTTCTCTATGTACCTACACTCAAAAGAAATTTGTTGTCAGTTTTTGCAATAACAGATCGTAGACTCGAAGTTCACTTCAATAAGAGTGGTGCAAAAATCATGGATTCATCAGGTAATGTTGTAGGTAAAGGCATACAACGGGATAACATATATGGGTTAAGTGCTTTAACTGCTACAGAAGATAAAGATGCAAGCAGGTTATGGCACCAATGATTTGGGCATCTCGAATTTGCAGTTTTGAAGGAGATGCAAAGAACAGGGATGGTTGCTCATTTTCCTGCATTTTCAGAGTTGCAGGAACCATGTGAAGCTTGCATGATGGGCAAGCAACAACGAAAGGCATTTCCAAGAGAGACCAGCAATCGATCTCAAGCTCCTCTAGAGTTGGTACATGTTGATCTCTGCAGTAAAATGTCTACACCTGCTTTAGGAGGATCTTTCTACTCTCTGCTGTGTTAGTCGGCCGCCGGAGTGGCATTTGTATAAAACTGAATCTTTTTAAATTGAGCACGAGCGAAAGGTTGTTACAAGTCGGTTGTAATCTTTATATAAAGCAATGAAGAGAGATGTGCGAGTAACGATTCGTGGAATCACCAGACTGTCCGTTTGGGTGATTGGGTGAACGTTACTATGATGTTTGTTGAGCACTCCTGAGTATATTGTCCTTGTTTTGTTTTGTAATTTATCGATACCTATCTGTTGGTGAGTCCAATGACGTTTGTGAGATCACCAGACTGTCTGTCTGGGTGATCGGTTTGCGAGTCTCTATTGCGATTGTTGTGTTAATGACGCATATCGTGGTGTTGCTCTTCTTGGAATATTCTGCCAGTTGTTGGTGAAGTCTGTGTAGCTGTGGTAGTGTTCTCGTATTCCGATCTGTATTGTGTTGTCTTCAGTGTTGAGGTCTATCTTCATACGGCAAAGATGTAAGCTACAATGAGGGTCTTCCTAAGTTGCATACTGAATCTTCAGTACATGTGTATCTCAAACTATTGAGTTCTTTGTCTCTTCGTTGTTGTCTGATTGTTTGTACCTATTCGGTAAAGGTTGAAATACTACTATTCTCTTTGGTGATTCAGTAAGTTTATGTGCAGAACAATTTAGCAATTTAGTGTATTCGATACACTTGGGACGGATTTTGATCGAAAACTGTAAGGCTCCTAGGCATCACAGAGTCTTAATAGAGTTCTGCGTACCCGTATGTTGCTGTATAGAAAATGGTCAATTTGGGAACCAAGTATAGGGCCTCTGTCTAATAAACCCCTACCACTCCCAAGAACCCAATACTCGTTTAAACGCACTTCTGACAGTTAGAACAAGCGTTTAACACTGGCCCCGTTGCCGGGGAGGTGGCAACAGATCAGATTGTTGCGAAATCGGTTGTGGTAACGCGATTATAGATTGTAAATCGGCAGTAATAGTACGCGATTAATACCAAAAGATGATACATGCCGGTTACTCGATCCGATGAAATGTATCCGAAGAACCGACAGCCCTGGGTACCTAATTTGCTAAAGACGCCTCCAAGAGGTAGAAGCGCAGAAAGGTCTTACCCAGTTGTCAAGAAAGTGAAGAATGTTAGTAGTGATTCCGGTCATATTCCAGTGGAACGTACTACATTTTTGGCAGATTCTAGTGCGATTTCGGCACAGTCTGTCGAAGATATAGTAGCTCCAGCATCTACCAGGACGCAGCATGAAGTTAGTTTAACACCATTAGGTACAGATTCAAATTTGTTCACGAATAGAAACGTCTTGGCCAAAGCCATCAGTAAAGGAGAAAAATTACTTTGTTTTGGTGAAAAATCGACACCTTCCGCTGTCATTTCGGCACAAGTTACTAAGAATTCACAGTTTTTCGGCGACGGTTTTCCATTTCTTGGTGAATCTTCAGTTCAATCACCGCTATTGGGAGTAAGTTTCCCTACAATTGATATCAAGAAGGAAGGTAGCCTATTCGAAGCTGAGATCAGGAACATATTGAACAATATTATCGAACCGAAAAGTGCACAGGCTGACGATACAGATTCCGATAGTTTCGATATTCAGCCTCGGGATACCAAAGATAGTCCCAACACAACCACCAGCACGATGAGTGGGCAACAATACCAACAGCAACAACAACCTCAACAACAACAGCATCAGTAGCAACAACAACAACTATGTCCACCCAGGCTGACTCCAACAGGAGTAACGTACACTAAATTCAGAGGATTCCCAGGCGACGATCGAGATGCTCATGTGTTGGGAAAGATGGATGGATAATCCAGGAAAGTGAGTAGATGCTGCTAAACCTGCTTTGCACCAGCCCTCTTTTGCTCCAGAGTTGGTTAGTAGACTCCCTTAGCTTCCAATTGACATCAAGAAATGGTATATGTCCTTTGGAAATAATGTATGTAGTGATTGAATCAAAACAGACAACTTTATACTTCACAAGCTCAAGAAAACATTCTAATTTGGTCTTGACACCTGCTCAGAGTTTTGCTTAGTCTGACCAGCACAGTAAAAATTGATCAAATTCCTTCTAGGGATATTCAATTAGCTTAGCAAGCTACCATTCACAAGTGGATGAAGTAAAATGATGAACTATGCTAAGAGAAATTGATTTAGCAAAATAAGTAATACCCCCAACTTTTTAGGAGAGTTGCAGAGATAGACCAGAGAGCACCTCGACGACGATTTCTCTGAATTGGCTGAATGAAATCACGTCAAACTTTGTCAGCGTGTAGATGACTTTGAGCTGAATCCAAAAAGCTTTGAATCACTGAATTTGAAGGAGTAATCACTGAGATATGCCCTTGACAAGTTGACAGACTTTGGAGTAGACAATCTGAGAATACAGAGATGATAGATGTAAACGTATCTATTAATTCACATTTGTATACAATCCCATTTGCATGACAAGCAATGCCAAATGGTGTAGAGAGGTGTAGGCTATGGTATAGTCCTCACACACACTCAAACTCAATAGATTTGGCCTCGGGAAAATGAGTCAATGTACCCGCGACTTTTCAAGTACATGTTTTATAGGAAGTGAGTAGGAATTTGAATTCAAATTCAAATTCTTGGCTTCCTATAATCAAGCTTCTAAAAGTATGGAGATATTCTGTCAATCATGTGATCTATTTTGCCACGAATCAGTTAGATAGGTGTTACATAAAGATTCCAAGTCATTTAGACTTTTTCATGGAGTAAAATGGTAATAAACCAATAGCATGTGTTCCTATGATTCTTCATACATGTGAAGTCTTCATGATTGCTTCCAAGCCAAATGTGTAGGCTTGTGACTTACACCAACAGCTCCCCCTCAAGCCAAACATTTTGCCTTAAGTCTTCATCTTCAATCTTCAAGTACATCCTGCAATCCAATCATGGATTTGAATCTGCAAAGTTTGGTTCCATCCAAAGCTTTAGTAAGTAAATCTGCACATTGCATGTTGGTAGACACATAAGTCAAGTGAATGTCCTTGCTTAGCAACTTCTCTCTCACATAATGATAATGAACTTCTATGTGTTTAGTACTGGCATGATAGATAGGATTAGCTGCAAGGTGAAGAGAACTTGTATTATCTCCAAAGATAATTGGAGGCCTTGTATATAAGCCCAATTCTGAATATAAAAGCTTAATCCACATTGCTTCTTGAGTGTCATTAGATAGCCCTCTATACTCTGCCTCTGTAGAAGACAATGCCACAGTTGGTTGCTTCTTTGCAGACCTTGAGATAGGTTTGTCACCTGCAAAAGAAATGTATCGTGATGTGCTCCTCCTATCATCCTTGCATCCTGCCCAATCTGCATCTGAATAGACTTTTATATCAATGTCTGAAGTATAAGGAAAATACAAACCATGGTTCTGTGTACCCTTGAGATACTTCAAGATTCTCCTTGCAGCCTCTAGGTGGGGTATCCTTGGTTTGTGCATGAATTGACTAAGCACACTAACTCCATATGCAATGTCAATTCTAGTTAAGGTAGCATAGTTCAAACTACCTACCATACTCTGATAACCTATAATGTCTTGGACTTCATCACCTTCATGGACACTTAGCTTTAGGTTCACCTCCATTGGAGTGCTTGCTACTTTAGTATCCTGCAAGTGAAATTTCTTCAACATATCTTGCACATACTTCTTCTGAGTAATGTATATCCCTGAATTGGTATAAACTAATTCAAGTCCCAAAAAATACTTTAATAATACAAGATCATTGATCTTGAATTCCTTCATCATCTGGCTTTTTATATTTCTGATTCCATTGACATCGTTACCTGTAATGATGATGTCATTAACATAAACACAAAGATAGATTACCTCTGAATTACTTCTCTTTATGAACAGAGAAGTATCTACTTTGCTCATAACAAATCCTTGGTCATGGAGGTATGTGGTTAACCTGTAATTCCATGCCCTAGGTGCCTGCTTCAATCCATATAAAGCTTTCTTTAATTTGCAAACATGATTTACCTTCTTAGGGTCTTCATAGCCAGGAGGTTGTGACATATAAACTTCTTCTGATATCCATCCATTCAAGAAAGCATTCTTGACATCTAATTGGTACATGTTCCAATTCTTGGATGCAGCCACACTCACTAACACTCTGATTGTTGGCATCTTGGCAACAGTAGAGAATGTTTCTTCATAATCAATGCCTTGGGTTTGTGCAAAACCCTTGGCTATCAACCTAGCTTTGTACCTGTTGATTGTGCCATCAGAATTCCTTTTTAATTTATAGATCCATCTGGATCCTATTACCTTCATTGAGTCCTTCTTGGGTACCAACTCCCATGTATCACTCTCCTTGAGTGCTTCAATCTCTTCATCCATAGCTTCTTTCCATTCTGATTTGGTGATTGCTTCCTCATATGAACTTGGTTCTTCATTTGACAAATCCTTTGCAAGATAAACTGAATGTTTAGTAACAAGAGATGTATCATACCCATATCTGATAGGCTTTTTACTTTCCCTTTGTGATCTTCTGATTGATTGAGTTGAAGATTCTGGTATGTCCTCAAGCTTCTTCATCTTCATTTTGCCTTTGGACTTCCATGCCTTGAACTCTTCAAGATTGATTGTATCTTCATCATCTGAACTTGAGTCTTCTTTTTGAATTGGTTCCTCCTTTGCAAGCTTTGGAAACTCCTCTTCCAAATCATAGGGTAGGTTGACTTTCCTGCATTCATTCTCATACCAAGAGTCATTCTCATCAAAGATTACATCTCTGCTTACCATGAATCCCTTATTGGTAGGGTTGTAGAACCTGTAACCTTTTTTATTCAAGTCATATCCAATGAAAATACATTTTTCAGCCTTTGGATCTAGCTTTCCTCTTACCTGTGAGGGAATGTGTACATATGCTACACATCCAAAAATTTTACAATGATCTAATGATGGTCTCTTACCATGCCAAGCTTCATAAGGTGTCATACCATCAAGTGACTTTGATGGTAACCTGTTTATGAGATAGGTGGCAATAGAGACACTCTCTGCCCATAGATAATTAGGCAACTTTTTTTCATTAAGCATAGATCTAGCTGTTTCAACAATTAGCCTATTCCTTCTTTCTGCTACCCCATTCTGTTCAGGAGAGTACCTTGTGGTTATTTCCCTTTTGATGCCTCTGTCCTGCAAGAAGTCTTCAAACTCATTGGAGAAGTATTCACCTCCTCCATCTGACCTTAGCCTCTTCAATTTTCTTCCTGTTTGGTTTTCAACTAATGCAATATATTTCTTAAAACAATTAAACACCTCATCCTTGTGCTTCATAAAGTATAACACAGTCCATCTGCTATAGTCCTCAATGAAAGACACATAGTACCTTGATCCTGAGACTGAGGGATCTTTGCTAGGTCCCCAAACATCTGTGTGCACCAATTCTAGGTAGTCTTCATGCATATATCCTTTCCTTGAGTAGGGCAACCTGTGAGACTTACCAAACTAACAAGCACCACACTTGTAAATCATGTGTTGCTTGGATACATTGGGTATCCCAAGCACACATTGGTCCCTGCACATTTGCTTCAAGGTCCTTTCACCTATGTGACCTAACCTCTTGTGCCATATTTCAAGCTCTAAAAGTGTCTGATCCTTATAACTGTATAAAGCAATATTCTTTGTGTCCTCTAACTCAAAAGTGAAAAGTCTACCTGATTTTTTTCCTTTGGCTATCCTTTTGAATCCATGTCTTGGGTCCTCCACAAATGCTCCATATTGATTGAACCTGACCTGCAACCCTTTCTCCACAATCTTGCCAACACTCATTAGGTTCTTTGTAATTGTTGGTACATAAAGTACCCTGCTCAACAAATTCTGAATACCATCACATGTATTCACATTTCCAATTTTAATTACAGAATGTTTTGTATCATCACCTGTTTGGACTTGGTGTTTACCTTTGGGTTCCTCAAGATCAGAGAGAAGTGCCACATTACCAACCACATGATTTGAACACCCTGAATCAATATAAAATAAGTGATCATCATTTGTACCTGACTTGGAGGTCATGTTCATGATCAAGAGAGAGTCATCTTGCTCCTCTGTGTAATTGTTGTAATCCTTTCTGTTTTTGAATCCTCCTTGGTAGTTGCCATTGTAATTGTTGTTGTAGTTGTTGTTGTAGTTATTGTTGTGGCCTTGGTGATGGTTGAACCTTCCTCTAGATTGAGAATATCCACTTCTTTGATAGCCTCTTCCTCTCTGGTTTTTGTAATTCCTGTAACACTCATCTGTGGTGTGGTTTGACAAACCACAAATGTTACATGGTGATGAATTATAGGGTCTCCCCCTACCTTGCTTACCTCCTCTACCCCTGCCTCTTGAAGATCTACCTCTCCCTGCATAGTTAGCTTGGGAGGTAGAGCCTTCATCATCTACCTTCTTATTCTTGCATTTATCCTTAACCTTCTTATCAGTGTATAGGGTAGAAGAATTGTTACCTTTGAATGTGTCTCCATTCTTTGTGAGCTTTGCTTCATGTGTAAATAGTTGACCCATGAGAGTTGTGAGATCTGGAGTATGCATGTCCATGTAGAGATCCATTGCAGTGGTGAAACTTTCCCACTTATCATCAGCCTTGATTCCATTGATTACCTGTCTCACTATTTGTTCTTCTTCAATCTCCTCTCCTATACTTGCTAACTGGTCTGCAACATCCTTGATCTTAGTCACAAGTTCTGAAACAGCTTGCGTTGGTTGCTTCCTAAGTGTTGTGAACTCAATCCACAACTGATTTTTCCTAGCCCTTGTATTAGAAGAAAAGTATGATGACAAGGTTTCCCAAGTCTCTTGGGAAGTTTTAGAATTTCTGATATGAGGTAAAAGAAAGTCAGATATAGAGTTGAGTAGATAAGACCTTGCCAAAGCATCTTTTGCACACCATGTATTGAGCTTCTTTTGTTCCTCCTTAGTGGGTAAACCTCTTGCTTTGAATGAGGGCGATTCCTCATCTCCTAAGATGTATCCAAAGAGACTCCTTCCTTGTAAGTAGGACTTCATCCTTAGAGACCAAGCTTGATAGTTGTTCCTGTCCAATTTATCAATGAATGAAGGAAAACCATCTCCCATTTTACCTTATTTGCTCTGATACCACTGTTGGGAAAGATGGATGGATAATCCAGGAAAGTGAGTAGATGCTGCTAAACCTACTTTGCACCAGCCCTCTTTTGCTCCAGAGTTGATTAGTAGACTCCCTTAGCTTCCAATTAACATCAGGAAATGGTATATGTCCTTTGGAAATAATGTATGTAGTGATTGAATCAAACAGACAACTTTATACTTCACAAGCTCAAGAAAACTTTCTAATTTGGTCTTGACACCTGCTCAGAGTTTTGCTTAGTGTGACCAGCACAGTAACAATTGATCAAATTTCTTCTAGGGATATTCAATTAGCTTAGCAAGCTACCATTCACAAGTAGAATGAAGTAAAATGATGAACTATGCTAAGAGAAATTGATTTAGCAAAATAAGTATTACCCCCGACTTTTTAGGAGAGCTGCAGAGATAGACCAGAGAGCACCTCGACGACGATTTCTCTGAATTGGCTGAATGAAATCACTTCAAACCTTGTCAGCGTGTAGATGACTTTGGGCGGAATCCAACAAGCTTTGAATCACTGAATTTGAAGGAGTAATCACTGAGATATGCCCTTGACAAGTTGACAGACTTTGGAGTAGACAATCAGAGAATACAGAGATGATAGATGTAAACGTATCTATTAATTCACATTTGTATACAATCCCATTTGCATGAGAAGCAATGCCAAATGGTGTAGAGAGTTGTAGGCTATGGTATAGTCCTCACACACACTCAAACTCAGTAGAGTTGGCCTCGGGAAAATGAGTCAATGTACCCGCGACTTTTCAAGTACATGTTTTATAGGAAGTGAGTAGGAATTTGAATTCAAATTCAAATTCTTGGCTCCCTATAATCAAGCTTCTAAAAGTATGGAGATATTCTCTCAATCATGTGATCTATTTTCCCACGAATCAATTAGGTAGGTGTTACATAAAGATTCCAAGTCATTTAGACTTTTTCATGGAGTAAAATGGTAATAAACCAATAGCATGTGTTCCTATGATTCTTCATACATGTGAAGTCTTCATGATTGCTTCCAAGCCAAATGTGTAGGCTTGTGACTTACACCAACATTATGTACGCACATTTGAGATAAGTTACGCAATGCTCTATCATCCACCTGATCCGGCGTATAAAGCTATTGTCTTCCAGTCTACATTGGTTAATGAAGCAGCCAGATGGCTTACCGAATATGATATTAACCACTTTGGCACCTATGAAGTAGTAAGGGATGCATTTTTGCAAAGATTCAGGCTAAAGAAGAACCCAGCCAAAATTTTCGACTACCTGTGTAGGAGCTATGCCACTAGATGCGGTGATAGCAATGGCTTTGCAGCTTGAAAAAAAGGTTGGAGGATTTACAAAAGACCTGGAGTGGTTAAAAGCAAACCAAACTGTTGCAGAAGATCCGACCAGACAGATATATTGCACCACTTGCAAAAACTCAGGGCACACCAGTGTCACTTGTGCACTTATTCAGTTGTTTTGTGCTATCTGTAACACTACTGGACACTCCACCAAAAATTGTGCATATAACACCAAAGTACAGGGACCAGCAACTGTCAAGCTATTATACAGGAACCGGGACAGCCAGCCAATCATTATGTACCTCCGCAAATGAGAAACAACCAGCAACAAGGCTATCGAAATTACAGAGGGCAGATAAATAATAACTACAATGCAAATCGCTGGCAGGATGGACCAGCACAGGAAAATCCCAATTTTCCACCACCGCGCTGCCAGTTTTGTGGTGAATTTGGTCACATTAGAAGATTTTGTAAGGATGCAGCTGAGTATGATCAGAGGAAGAAAGAACGTCAAAACCCAATGACTAATATGGTACAAATCACTCCAGTAGAAACACAAGCTGTAGTAATTCAGGCCGGATCCGGTAAGCAACTGCACCCAGCAGCAGAAGTATTTGAACGAGGCATACGTGAACAACAAAGGATGTATGATAAGGCTAGTCAATGGACTACCACACAACCCCCGGTGTTTCCAAATCCTATTTCGGTGATCGAGGCTCCGTTAACCAAGGAAGAAACACAAAAACCAGGTTCTAATTCAGTAGCAAGCACATCATCTTCAGCAGAAATATCGTCTTCAGCCGGCGCATCATCTTCAGAATCGGCGAAAAACACAAGTCAATCACATAAGGCCTGGGAAATTTTATCTAAAGCATCCATTAATCTTTCTCTTGGCCAATTACTTGCACTAGTACGAGGAGTTCGACAACAATTCCAACAGCAGTTCAGTCCTGTATCTTCTTGTATTCCAGCAACAGCGACAATGCAACCGGAACCTGATTCTACGGTCGATCATTCGGTTCCTTTAATTACGGTATGGTATAAAAATCATAAAATTACACAGGTAGTAATTGATGGAGGATATGGTGTCAACATTGCTATTGCTGCACATTGTAAGAAGTTAGGATGGACTGAAATCGACCCAGTTCAATTCTTTGTCAGAATGGCTGACCAGTCAAGAGTCCATCCAATAGGACTTGTACGAAATGTACCAATAACTTTGCAGGGTACCACATTTAAGATGACCTTTGTCGTCCTAGAACTACCAGAATGCACCCTTGATTATAATCTTCTTTTTGGCCGTCCTTGGCTGAAGCAAGCTAAGGTTATACAAGATTGGTCTGCACAGGAACTCACTTTCAAAGACAGTAATCGTAAATATGTTGTAAAATTAGATGTTATACAGCCTTGCGAACTGCATGCTAGACCGTATTTTGCAGAACCAGTTCATATGTTAGATGGGTTGTCAGATGATGAAGAAGAAGAGTTTTTGAAAAATAACATTGATTTGATCTCCCTAGGGACTGTTACAATCTGTTGTAGATAATTGGAATCCCTCAGTTTGTACGGTGATGCCTGTAACGAAAGAAGAAAAGAAGGAATATACTACTGTTGTAAACGATGCTGATCTGCAACCACTTTTTAAGCTAGCTAATGATATAGAGAAGCCCCGACAATATTATGTTCCAGAGGATCAATTGATTACCTACAATTTAGGGGATGAAGAAAATCCACGTCCTGTCAAAATAAAGGAAAGCCTATCGGAAGTATTTCAAGCAGACTTAATCCAGCTACTCCAAAAGTTCTCTGACGTCTTTGCATGGGATTACAAAGATATGAAAGGTCTGGACCCGCGCATCTACCAACACAGGGTCATGCTAAAGCCAGAAGCAAAGCCAATCAAGCAACCCAGTTACCGGATGAATCCGAACTATGCATCACAGGTAAAAGCAGAACTTGATAGGCTACTCAAAGTTGGATTCATTGTACCAGTAGAGCATGCTGAGTGGATCTCACCAATTGTTATTGTTCCTAAAAAGAATAAGCAACTGCGAATTTGTGTGGACTATCGGAAACTGAATGCAGCTATGGTGCCTGATCCGTTTCCGCTACCTTAACTTGACATGATGCTTGATAGAGTAGCAGGACATGAAATGTTTTCATTTTTAGATGGATACAGTGGGTATAATCAAGTTAGAATGGCTGAACAGGATATACCAAAGACCGCTTTCATTACCAATTGGGGTGTTTTTGCTTGTACCGTAATGTGGTTTGGATTAAAAAATGCCCCCAGTACATTCCAAAGGGGTATGCAGGAAATATTTTCTCCTTACCTTACCTCTTTTATGCAAGTATATCTTGATGATTTTTCGTTATTTGGAAAAATGGTAGCACACTTGTTCCATTTACGATGCTGCTTTGAGAAGTGCAGAGAATACAAACTCTGTTTGAACCCAAATAAATCTGTGTTTGCGGTTTTGTGTGGAAGGCTACTTGGCCACATCGTATCTGCACAAGGTATACAAGTGGATCCAGATAAAATTACAGCTATGTTAGAAGCACCTGTGCCCACTACACCTAAGGAAGTGATGCGCTTCATGGGCCAAGTAAGATGGCATGGTCGGCACTTACTGTGGCTTGCTCATTTGGCAATACCACTGAATAGGTTAATAACCAAGACTCCTCCACAATTTGAGTGGACTCAAGAATGCCAAATTGCTTTTGATCATCTAAAGGGATTACTAACACAGGTTCCAATCCTACAGCCTCCTGACTGGGATCGCCCATTTCATGTATTTGTTGATGCTTCAGATATTGCCATTCGCAGTGTTCTAATGCAACACACCGATAAGTGGTTTCGCCCTGTGTACTATGCCAGCCGAAGGCTTGCCCCTACTGAGAAGAATTACTCTGTAACTAAAAGGAATGTCTGGGTTTAGTATACTCTATCAAGAAATTCTGGCATTATTTACTTGGCCGCAAATTTACTTTTCATGTAGATCATGCTGCACTTGTCTATCTAGTTCCGCAATAGCATTTAGGTGGTCGATTAGTGCGATGGGTTCTGCTCTTACAAGAATTTGATTACGAAGTGATTCATAGGCCCGGCAGTTCACATGCCTTAGCAGATTTCCTTTCTCGTTTAGATTCCGGTGAAGCTCCAGTCGGTGTAGATGACACAACACCAGCGACTTATGTTTTTGAACTAACTAATGATGAAATTATAGACCCACCCATGCCATCTACATATTATGATCAGATATTAACTTTTCTTAGCGATGGATGCCTTCCTTCTCAGGCGTCTCCTCCAATGCGTAGGAAAATTGCAGTATACAGTTGCAAATTTCGGTTAATTGCTGGAGAATTATACTATGTGGATTACACAGGAGTTCTACTTCGTTGTATTCCACCACATGAAGTTAACTCGGTCATTATGTTGGCTCATTCAATTCCATCCGGCGGACATTTTGCTGCAGATTTAACACACCCGAAAATTCTGCAGAGTGGGCTTTGGTGGCCGACTATGTACAGGGATGTATTGCATTTTGTCAAAAAATGTGATAATTGTCAGAGATCTGGACAGCCACTACAACGTCATTTTTTCCCTCTACAACCTATCTTGCCATTGGAGCCTTTTCAGAAGTGGGGTCTAGACTTTATCGGATCTATTCCACCGCTAGCAATACTCAGCAATAATCGTTATATTCTAACCTGTACAGACTATGCAACCAGATGGGCAGAAGCATGGGCTTTAAAATCTGCCACAGTTGTTTCGGTGGCAAAGTGTCTAATGAAAGATGTCTTTCCACGTTTTGGCTTACCTCTGGAACTTGTTACAGATCAGGGCACTCATTTTGTTAACAATCTAATGAAAGTACTCACACATTCTTTTTAGATCACGCATAAATTCAGTTCACCATATTATCCTTGTGCAAATGGTTTGGCTGAGAGTACAAACAAGACCCTGCTCAATATGCTTCGAAAACTGATTTTGGAAGCACCGGAAAGATGGGATCAACTGTTACCTGTAGTACTATGGGCATATCGGACTACCTATAAGGTAGCAACAGGTCTAACACCCTTCAAACTAGCTTATGGATTGGAAGCCATAGCACCCATGGAAATTATTGTGCCAAGTTTACGTGTAGCCATCACTCAAAAACTGTTAGTTGAAGAATCTCTGTCCTTTCGGTTGGATACACTCAGAGAACTGGATGAGCACCGATGGCAAAGTTTTCTGACGATCCAGGAAGTTCAGTTAAGACAAGCCCAAACACATGATCGATATCTAAGGACTCCAGTTTTTACGGTGGGACAACTTGTACTCTTGTACAATGCAAAGTCCAATCCCTCTGCTGGCAAATTCAAGATACGATGGTTTGGTCCCTACAGGATTTTTGAACAAGTAGGCCCAACAACTTTTCGGTTGACTACTTTGACTGGAATTCCTCTTCCAAAGGTGATAAATGGTTCAAAGTTGCGGCTGTATCAACAAGCATCCAATCCACACTGAACGATCTGCGGATTTGCCACGTATTTTGCATTTTCTTTTCTTTTATTTTCTCTTAATTTTGCATGCTTAATAAAATAATATAAGTTTGTAAATATTCGCATTTGATACCTAATTATGTCAACAACCGCCCTGCCCTTTTCAGCTGCTCATACATGCACACCGAAGTTAAGAAGTTATCATCTCAACTACGAACGATGATTAGTGATTTTGATTGCTCTCCACTGCAACACATCCACTTAACCTTCTTTGTTTCACCGAAAATCGCTATTGTGTTTGCGTGATTTGTGTGATTGTGTAAACCCTGTGCTTTGTGTCTTGTGCTTGCGTTTTCTGTGTGCGCCATGGAAGCTCTAGCAAACTATGCTACTTTCCGGGACAGACTCCCTACCGATGTAGAAGAGTTCCTGCGCATACGGGGGTTGGCTAATCTCGCTGAACTGCCATGGCATTCAGTGGAATCCCACCCATTTTTTTCCTAGATAATCGTCGCTGTCACTAAAACACCTGCCAACGAGCAAAGTTGGGCTATCACATCCCTACCCTCCCGAACTGTAATCACGTTCCAGGCATTTGCTGATGCGTTTCGACTCCCTCTGCAAGGTCGAGAAAATGGCCCGAATCTATCGATTGCCACCATGAATCGATTATTCCCAAGGAGTTCCTCTTACGAATACGCAATCCTCTGCCGTCCTGAACCTGAGAGATCCGCGCTACAATTTTTAGTAGCCATCCTCAATCTCCAAAAGCGCACATATGGAATATCCCATCCCTTCTACTCCGCCATAGACTTAGCTACCCGAGAACCTATAAATTTTGCATCGTACTTCTTCCATCGCATTCACAGAGAATGCGTTTTCATCATCAAGACAAGAAATAGTAGAGGAGCAAATAGTAAAGGCACATAATAAATGGCATTAAAGGTGATGACAAATGGGAGCCTTTTACCATACCAATGGACCTATATATGGATATGAAGATATGTGACCTCAATACATTGATGGGGCAACTCTTCACACATGAGATAAAGCTCAACAATAATGGAGATACTTCTAGAGGTAATCAATCTTCTACCCATTACATAGATAAAAATAAGAGTAACGATAAAGGCAAAGGTAAAAGGAATGAAGAAGAGGCAAGCACCTCTCAAGTGAATTTCACAGGTAGAGGAAGAGGCAGTAGAGGAAGGGGCGGAGGAGGAAAGAAAGATAAGGGTAGACCATACAACTCTTCACCTTGCAACATTTATGGCTTAACCAATCATACCAGAGACGAGTGCTTCAAGAACACAAAGAATCAGAGAGGAAGAGGCTTCCGCATAGTAGGGTATGGACAATCTAGAGGCAAGTGCAATCATCGAGAAAGCAACTACATCACAATCACAACCAAAGCTACAAGAACAACAACTTTCAAGGAGGCTTCAGAGGTAGAAGAGACTACAAAAACTATATAGGTGATCAAGAAGATTACCTAGTACCCATGAATATGACAACCATGCAAGGTAAAGATGATGAGTACCTATTCATTATTAATTCTGGTTGTTCCAATCATGTAGCTAGAAAGAACATTACACTAGGAACTCTATAAAGAAGATTGGAATTTTTAAAGCATCTGATGTTAACATGAACCTCCTAACTAAGGTATTGTATGTGTCAACCATAACAAAAAACCTAATCAGTGTTGGATAGATTGTTGAGAAGGGCTTATAGGTTAGATTCACAAGGCATGGAGCATATATAGAGGACCCTCGATAAGGCTTCAAGAGGATTGCAAAAGGTGATAAAGTAGAATCTTTACATTTTGAAGTTGAAGATACCAGAAATATTGATCTCTTTAATTACAAAGATCAAACCTTATCTGAATTGGAGATATGGCATAAGAGACTAGGTCATATAGATGAAAGGACACTGAAGCAAATATGTAGGGATCAGAGTGTGCTTGGAATTCCAAATGCATCCCAGCAACATATGATTTACAAATCTAGAGCATGCAGATTTAGCAAATGACACAGTCAACCATTCAACAAAAGAGGATACATTTAAGAAGACCACTTGGAGCTTGTGCACACAGATGTGTAGGGCCCTAGTAGAGAGCCATCAATAGTATGATCAAGGTACTATGTTTCATTCATAAATGACTATAGTAGATGGGCAATACTTTACTTTATGAAGCATAAAGATGAAGTCTTCACTTGTTTCAAGAAGTGTTTGGCATTGGTTGAGAATCAAACAGGTAAAAGCTTGAAGAGGCTTAGATCTGATGGAGGTGCTGAGTATCTCTAATACAAATTTGACTCATTCTTACAAGTCAGAGGCATAAAGAGAGAGATTAAATCAAGCTACACTCCTGAATAGAACGTAGTGGCAGACATAGACTAATAGTAGAGGCTGTAAGATCAATGTTAAATGAAAAGGAACTTCCAAATTACTTATGGGAAGAGGCTATTTCCACAGCCACATACCTAACTAATAGGCTTCCATCCAAGTGTGTGGATCGAATGAAACCTTATGAGGCATGGAATGGCAAAAGACCTTCCCGAGATCATTGTAAAATCTTTGGGAGCATTGCTTATGCTCATATACCCTCACAAATTCTAGGAAAGCTTGACCCAAAGGCTGAAATATGCATATTCGTTGGCTATGACCAAAATGAGAAAGGATATAGGTTGTATAATCCCACTAAAAAAGGATTTGGAGTTCATAGGGATGTGGTGTTTGATGAAAATAGCTCCTAGTTTGAAGATGATTGTGGGAAAATAAAGCTATCCTATGACATGGAAGGTGATTTTCCAACTCTGACTCAAGAAGAACCACAAATATTAGAAGATGGCAACTGTGAAGATGAAGAATAAATTTATTTCAAAGCTTGGACGTCCAAGGGCAAGACACAATTCAAAAAATTAGAAGACATTCTAGAGTCATCCGATCAAGCATTTAGAAGATCTCAAAGGGAGAGCAAGAAACCCATAAGGTATGGCTATGACACATCATTAGTCACCAAGCATTCTATGTACATTGCTAAAGATTCTATATCAGAGGAGCCTTCTTCATTTGAAGAAGCCAATAAGAAAGAAGAGTGGAGAGAAGCTATGCAGGAAGAAATTAAAGCACTTCAAGAGAACAACACTTGCGATTTGGTTCCAAAGAAACCATGCACGAATGTATTAGGATCTAGATGGATTTACAAAGTAAAGAAGAATTGAGATGGTTCAATCAACATGTATAAAGCAAGGCTGGTAGCAAAGGGGTTTTCTCAAACCCATTGAGTGGATTATGAGGAGACCTTCTCACTTGTGACTAAGATGCCAACAATCAGAGTTTTAGTAAGTATTGCTACTTCAAGGAATTGGAACTTATATTAGTTAGATGTTAAAAATTTATTAAGAAGATTAATTTAGAGATTATCTACCTATATGTTTATGTGGATGACATTATCATTACAGAAGATGATGCCAATGGCATCAAGAAGATCAAACCTCAAATGAAGGAAGGGTTCAAGATCAATGATCTTGGATTGCTCACATGTTTTCTTGGTTTAGAGATTGTGTATTCAGAATCTAGTGTTTTTATCACCAAAAGAAAGTATATTCATGATATGCTTGTTACGTTCAAGATGAAGAATACAAAAAATTGTAGGTACAACTATGGAATTGAATCACAAAATTAGTTCTCATGAGGGAGAACTACTTGGAGACATTACATGCCTTCAAAGGCTTGTTGGGAGTCTCAATTATGCAACAATAACAATGTTGGAAGAGATGGTGGATAATCATAAGAGACAAGTTAGTGTAGCTAGAACCTCCTTCACACCTGCTCTAAATGATGGCTAGAGAGTGTGGTGGGCCTCCTTAGCTAGCTAATAAGCATAAATGATCATATATGATGCTTAGAAGATTATGCACAAATGATAGGATCAAAAGAGATAGGTGTGTATATGATCTAATGCATAAAACCTACTATTTTGGTTGAGACATCTGCTTAATGTTTCTCTTAATTCTCTGTGTATAGTAGCAATTAGACAAATTACATTCGGGTATCTTTAATTAGCTAAACATGCTACCATTCATGCATGGAATCATCTAAAATCATGAACCATGTACAAAGAAGTATGTCTAGCAAGTAGATCAATACTGTCGACTTTTATGGGCTTACACAATCACAAATGTGTGCGTAAACTTTGATTAATATCTGACCATTGAGTGGACCAAAGTAAATAAAACTTTGAGAGATACAACTAGAAAATATGTTGAATATGCTATTCTTCGAATCATGCAAAATGATGCACTACACAGTGAGAACCAGCTTAGACAAGATCACTCTTGTGATAGAGTATGACAGAGATATGAGAGTAGGAAGTAAGGACTATGTATTGAGTAAATCATGTAAAGATACAAAGCCATTGGCAATAAGGAATTACTCAATGATAGTAGAATGAGAGAGCTATGAGGTGAGCTCCTCGTCTCAATGAAGGTGCATGAGAATGATCTCTTATCCTCAAGATCACATGCAAGATTTTCTTTCCAAGCTTTATAGCTTTGTGTTGGAGCCAACCATTTGAATTCAAATTCAAATCCTCACCTAAAAGTGATCATAAAGCATAAGATTGATTGTCTCTTGACTTTATCTACCAAATGATATGAGATTCCAAGCTTCCTAACTCATCATGGGTGTATATCACTTTTACAATGAGTAATTAGACTCAAAGTTACAAGAGCTTGTACATATGAAGCTTCTTAAGTCATATGCTAATACATCAACCTTGTGTGTATTCATCAAGTATGTAGGCTTGGGTTTTGATTGCATCAACAGCTCCCATCAAGCCTAACATGCTTGATCTTCGTTGCTCCTTGATCTCTTGAAGCCCAATCATTAATTTGAACCTATTGAACTTTGTTCCATCCAAAGCTGTAGTGAGTAAATCTACACATTGCAAATGCGTTGATACATATGCTAAATAAATATCTTTGCTTAGCAATTTTTCTCTAACATAATGATAATGCACTTCATTGTGCTTAGTCTTGGCATGGTACATAGGATGAGCAGCCAAATGAAGTGAGCTGTTATTATCTCCAAATATAGTTGGAGTGTAGGAATGTATCTCCAAATCTGCATACAATTGCTTAAGCCACATAGCTTCATGAGTTGCATTAGTCAAGTCTCTATATTCTGCTTTTGTGGAAAATAAGGCCACAGTTGGTTGCTCCTTGGATGATCATGAAATGAGCTTTGATCCAACAAAAGATAGGTACCCTAAATTGCTCCTCCTCTCATCCTTGGAGCCAGTCCAATCTGCATCAGAAGATAACTTTATATCTTTGTAAGAAGTGAGGGGATAGAATAACCCCTCATTCATTGTACCCCTTAGGTACTTAAGCAACCTCGTTGCAATATCCACTCTTGTTAAGGTGGCATAATTAAGACTACCCACAAGTTATTGATACCCTATAATATCATCAAGTGGTTCACCTTCATGTAAAGTTAACTTATGATTGGTCTCCATAGGAATACCTGCAACTTTAGTGTTCTCCATCTTAAATTTTACCATCATATCATTTATGTACTTCCTTTGTGTGATGAATGTACTTGAATCTATATACACAAGTTATCGGCCAAGGAGATAGGTTAGCAACCCTAGATCACTGATTTTGGACCTTTTTGATACCATCAAACTCATTACCTATAATGATGATATCATCTACATAAACACGCAAGTAGATGATGTCTGATTTATTCTTCCTCACAAACAAAGAACAATTTTCCTTGCTTCCTATAAAACCTTGATCCTGCAAGTCGGTAACAAGTGTATGGTTCCAAGCTCTAGGAGCTTTCTTGAGACCATAGAGCGCTTTTCTAACCTTGCATACATATCTTGCCTTTCCTTCATGTTCAAAACCTAGTGCTTGTGCCATATACACTTCCTCTGATATCCAACCATTTAAGAAAGCATTCTTCACATCTAGCTGATATAAGATCCAATTTTTGGATGCAGCAAGACTTATATCGTGATTGTTGGCATCTTTGCCAGAGGTGAAAATGTTTCTTCATAATCTACTCCATGTGTTTGTGCAAATCCTTTTGCCACCGTTCTTGCCTTGTACCTCTTTATAGAACCATGAGATTTCTTTTTAACTTTATATATCCACCTTGAACCAATTACCTTCATATCTGCTTTCTTGGGAGCTAGGTCCCAAGTGTGATTTTCCTCCAATGCTTCCACTTCCTCCTTCATGGTTCCTATCTTAGCCTCTTCAAATGAAGAGGGCTCCTCTACCATTAAATCCTTAGTGATGTATACAGACTACTTTCTGACTAAAGATGTATCATATCCATACCTTATGGGATTCTTACTTTCTGTTTGTCACCTTCTTAATGCTTGATTGGAAGACTCAGATAGATCCTCCAATTGTTTGTATTTGAACTTGCCTCTTGACTTCCAAGCTTTTAAATCAATCTGTTCGTGATCTTCTAAGTTGATGTCCTCTGCTTGGTGTTGTTCTTCTTTATTTAGGGTTGGAAAGTCATTATCCAAGTCATAAGGTAGTTTAACCTTCCTGCAATCATCTTCAAATCAAGAGTTATTCTCATCAAATACTACATCCCTACTAACTATGAATGCCTTGTTAGTGGGATTATAAATTCTATACCCTTTTTGATTGTGATCATACCCAATGAAGATGCACTTCTCAGCCTTAGCATCAAGTTTCCCTCTAATCTATGATGGGATGTGTACATAGCAATATACCCAAATATTTTGCAATGATCCAATGAAGGTCTCCTTCCATTCCAAGCTTCATATGGTGTCATACAATCGAATGACTTGGATGGAAGCCTGTTAACCAAATAAATAGCTATAGAAACAGTCTCTACCCATAAATAATTAGGTAAGTTTTTCACATTTAACATAGACCTAGCTGCCTCATAAATTAACCTATTCCTTCTCTCTTCCACTCAATTCAATTCAGGAGTGTATCTAGTTTTTACTTCCCTCTTTATGCCTCTATCGTGTAGAAATAGATCAAACTCGTGTGAAAAGTACTCACCACCTCCACTAGACGTGATTCTATTCAAGCGCCTTCCTATTTTGTTTTCCACTAATCCCAAGTATTTCTTAAAGCATGTAAACACCTCATCCTTATGCGTCATAAAATACTAGGACCCCACATATTAGTGTGTACAAGCTTGAAATAGTCTTCATGGATGTATCCAATGGTTGCCTATTAGCTTTGCCAAATTGGCAAGCTCCGTCTCAATCAGCTACAAGAAAACAGATAACTTGATCTCTTCATAGAGTACTAGCTAGCTACACAAACAATGTTCTAGACATTTCCCAGCACATGTGAATGCACAGAACCCAAGACTTATAGCACTACAAGTAGAACTTATAGGCTTTCCAACAAGATAAGAAGTATTGAAAATGGATACCGGATGAAGGAGAAACAACAATTACAAGATCGAGGATCCGCCAAAATCATCTAGATAAATAGAGTGTGTAAAAGTAAAATGTCTACAAAATATGGACAGAATAGCTAGTAAGGGGTGTGCTTAAGCAAGGGGCAGCTTGCCCACATATTTCCACAACTCTAATTCATAATACAACTCATTTGAGGTTTTAAAGGCCACATGCTAACCTCTTTAACCAATCAAAAGGATATACATGTCAAAAGTGAGGTCCAATTACATCAAGAGTTGAGCTAAATCTTTTCTAATCAGCTTCTTTCCATTATAGGCTAGATTTGATGCCTCCAACTGGTGGAAATGAGCCTCCTTTGATTGTGGATGATGTGGAAGCTTCAATTTTGGGCATGTTCCCACACTCTTGAGCTTGAAAAACTTTCAACACTCCCACTCAAGTTCAAGTCTTTTTCTTTTGTTGCTTCAACCTATGTCTCTTATGTTGATTGCCTCCTTGAATCCTCCAAGCTTTTTACCTTCAAGAAACTTTGTCATCATGTCTGCAACCTACATTTTAGTGTTCACATACCTTATTTCTTTAGCTCCTTTTCCATCACCTTTTTTCTAATGAAGTGGTAAATAACCTCTATGTGCTTGTGTGTTGCATGAAACATGGTATTGTTAGCTAGGTAGATGCTTGAAATGTTGTCTCCATAAAGAGGAAACTCCTCCACTTCCGCTTTCAAGTCCTTAATTAGCTTTGTAAGCCATAATAGCTCACATGTAGCCAATGCTAAACCTCTGTACTGAACCTCTGTGCATGAAAGAGCAACAGTGGGTTGCTTCTTAGAGATCCAAGAGATCACTTTTGTAACTATCATGAAGACATAACCTGATGTACTCCTTCGATCGTCCTTGCTACCTGCCCAATCAGCATCACTATATCCTTTCAGTTATATCAGCATCATATGAGTAAACAAACCTTGGTTGATGGTGTGCTTGATGTATCTAATCATCTTTCTTGCTACCATAAGATGATCATGAGTCGGTGCATGCAAAAATTGAGAGAAAACATCTACTACATATGCAAGATCAGGTCTAGTGAATGTAGCATAAATTAATGAACCAATTATGCTTCTATATACTATAATATATTGTATAGCCTCTCCTTGACCTGAAACCAACATTTTATTGGGCTTGATGGGCCGCAAAAGTGGCTTACAACTACTCATACCAAACCTTTATAGCACATCCAACAAGTATTTTCTTTGAATCAAGAAGATGCCATTGCATGCATAGATTACCTCTATTCCCAAAAAGTACTTTAATGTTCCAAGATCAGATATCTTGAACTCTTCCCCTAGCTTTGATTTGATACCTTTAATACCTGCAACATCACTTCCTGTGATGAGAAAATCGTCCACATAGATGCATATGTATACCATCCTGTGTCCTTGCTTCCTCATGTAAAGTGATGGATCTATAACACTTTCTTTGTGTCCACAATTTGATAAATAATCCACTAACCTCTCATTCCAGGCCCTTGGGGCTTGCTTTAGTCCATATAATGCTTTCCTAATCTTGCAAAGCAAATCCTTGAGGTTGGCTCATGTAGACTACTTCTTTAAACTCTCTGTTGAGGAAGGCATTCTTCACATCCAACTGATATAAGCTCCATTTCCTTGATGTGGCCAATGCACTCCAAGTCCTAATTGTTGGCATCTTGAATATGGGGCTGAAAGTCTCATCATAATCTATCCCATATCTTTAGGAGAAGCCTTTTGCCACCAACCTTGCTTTGTGCCTAGCAATGGAACCATCTAAATTTATTTTAATTTTATAAACCCACTTATTACCTATCACCTTCATGCCTTCTTGAGCTGGTACAAAGCTCCAAGTATGGTTGTCACCAAGTGCTTTGAGCTCTTCCTTCATTGCTTCTTGCCATTCCTCACAATCCT
>CM035412.1:12858409-12920909 GCA_020310875.1 Ceratopteris richardii
CTATGTCTCTCTCTTTCTATCTATCTATGTCTCTCTCTTTATCTCTTTCTCTCTTTTATCTCTCTCTCACTCTTTCTATCTCTTTCTCTCTCACTTTTATTCTCTCTCTCTTTCATCTCTCTCTATCTCTCTCTCTCTCTCTCGCTCTCTCTCTCTCTATTTATAAAAAAGAACAAACCATCACTTACATCGAGGTAATTCATTTGATCGCTCTTGTCAAACCCCAATCGACATCGTCTCTTATCAAATTACTAAGAATCGATGCCAAAAAGCTCCTGCAAAACAAAATAAAAGAGAAATTAAAAAAAAGAAGAGATAGAGAAAGAGAGACAGTGAAAGAGTACACACATCACTTATCAAGATGTGAGATAGAGAGAGATGTGTGTGTAGGGAGAGAGAGAGAGAGAGAGAAGGAGATGTGTGTGTAGGGGGAGAGAGAGAGAGAGAGAGAGAGAGAGAGAGAAAGAGATGTGTGTATGCATGTGTATATGTGTGCATGTGTGTATGTATTATGTGTGTATATGTGTAAACATCAAAAACCATAATCCTAAAACCCTAACCCTAAAACATGTATATGTGTGTATGTGTGTATGTGTGTATGTATATGTGGTGTGTGTATATGTGTATGTGCATGTATGCATGTGTGTGTATATACATATGTGCATGTGTATATAAATGTGCATGTGTGTATGCATGTATGTGTGTGTACATGCATTTGTGTGTGTATGTATGTATGCATATACATGTGTGTATGCACATATGTGTGTGTATACATATGTGAGTGTGTATGTATATGTGCATGTGTATGTATGTATGTGTGTGTGTACATGCAAACATGTGTGTATGTATGTATGCATATACATGTGTGTACACATACATGTGTGTGTACATGTATGTATGTATATGTGTGTGTACATGTATCTATGTGAGTATGAGTATGCATATGTGTGTGTATGTAATATGCATATCTGTATGTAATATGCATGTATGTACGTATATGTGTGTATGCATATGCATGTGAGTATGTAATATGTATGTGTATGTATATGCATGTGTGTATGTAATATGTATTTAAGTGTGTATGTAATATGGATGTGTGTATGTAATATGTACGTGAGTATGTGTATGCATATGTCTGTGTATGTATGTATGCATGTCTCTCTCTATCTCATTCTCTTTCTATTTCATATCTCTCTCTCTCTCTTTCACTCTCTCTATCTCTCTCTTTCATCTTTCTCTATCTTTCGCCATCTGTCTCTCTTTCTCTCTCTCTCTTTATGTTTCTCTATATCTCTCTCTTTCTTTCATCTCTCTCTCTCTATCTCATTCTATATCAATCAAAAACAAAACAATCACTTACCTCGATGTAATTATTTGGAGCATTGTCGTCAAATTCCACTTAATGTTGTCCTCCCTCGAACTCCAAAGAACTCATGCCAAAAAGCTCCTGCAAAACTAAAGAGAAGAGAAATTAGAAAAGGGAAAACACAAAGAAAGAGAAAGGGTGCTACAGTGTGTGTGATATTCACCAAAATTTCAGATCTAGAGAAATAGAGAGGTGTGTGTATAGAAAGAGAGAGAGAGAGAGGGAGAGAAAGAGAGAGATGTGTGTACACAATATGCTCAGAATGTAGTTCGCCCACACAAACTCGACAGTAGCAGACTTTGGTTCAAAACGCGAGCAAATGTCGAATTTTTGCTCTCGGGTCCGATTAAAACATTGCCTCGGTATAAGCGTCGGTATGAGGGTCAGTATAAGTGTTGTATATTATTGAACAATACATTGCTAAAGTGTTATATTATTAATGTATTAATATGTTTTTGATGTTTCTGATATAGCAGCTGAAGGTTCGTGAGGAGCGTGCAAGGCGTGAAAGGGCGGACATCAATAATCCGAATAATTATTATTTATTTTGTAAATAAACTTGCGTAGAAGGTTCTATTGTTAGAAAAGTAATGGTTAGAATAAGGGTCGTTGTAGACCACAGTTTCTATTATTGAAAGCAATGGCTTTCTGTAAAAGTTATCAACTTTTAGTTTCACGCCTGCTTTTCGAAGTCGCCCTCTTGTAACCCCTCTTTTCGACGTAATCAAAAGTCCTATAAATACATGCACTCTGTGGACTGTCGAAACAGAGTGCATGGGGGGAGATTGCACCCAATACTGTGTTCTGTCTCGTCTCTTGTTGTGTCTATTCTTTGTGCGTTTTTTGTGCCCGTAATTTCTATATGCGCATGAGCAAGATCCTGACAACAGTGGTATCACAGCTCTGCACGCGTCAATACAGAGGGTTCTGTTCTCTGTTCACAATTCCGATTCCGTCTCCGTCTCCGTCTTGGTCTCCGGTTTCGGTTTCAGTTTCTGTTTCGGTTTCTGTTTCGGCTTCTGTTTCTGCTTCTGCTTCTGCTTCTGTTTCTGTTCTTGTTCCTGTTCCTGTTCCAGAACCAGAACCTACGTCTTCACGTACGTCTTCTCCTTCGGCATCGACTAAGGCAAAGAACTTAGGCAATACATTGGCAATACATTGGCAACATTGGCACCCAAGGCTCCGTTGGCAGCCGTTGGCTACACGCGAGGCAATTTTAATTTTTGAGTGGTAATAGAGAGGTTTAGAGTCCCTAAGGTAGGAGGATTTGAACCCACAACCTCCTACTTTCAAGGGAAGTACTTTGACCACTCCACCATTTCTTGGAGTTGTTATTCAAGTTCTCTTTCTTTGGTACGTGTGCAAGGCGCTCGCGGCGATTTCAAGGATGGACCCAACAAAGAATTAAGTGTAACTTTCAATCCGTAGGTCGGATTGAGGCGTGTAATATACCGTTGGAAATCTCTCGGAACGAACTTTCCAATGAGCTAGCTTGGAAGTGTGAATTCCTTCAAAATCATTGGGTGACACTTGATTGAGTGCTCAAGATACCAAGCAAGGTTGAGAGCAAGGATCCAAGAGCACCATGGAGGATTACAGTGATTCACCTCTACCTGCAGCAACACTTGAACAACAACTAGAGCTCTTGCGGCATGAGCTTCAAGGAGCTCAGAATGAGATCCGACAATGTGATGAAATCCTCCAAAAGATGCAAGCTGAGGAAGACAACCTTACGAGAGTAGTAAAAGCTATTGTGTCTGCTCAATCTGATGTTACTCATTCAAAGATTGGTAATAGAAACTACCAGTTTCTACGATTTGATGGCCGAAAGGATGGGCCTTTAGTACTTTCTTGGTTGTCGCAGTTTGTGTTGATATATTTAGGTAGTGATGTGTGTGAACACTCTAGGACCGCCGGGGCACTTTTTTCCCTCTTTAGGAGGTTTTTTTCCCCCGGCTTGTATATACGCCTATTGCCCTAATGGGCTACTTATCTTTGTACATTCTCTAGTAATACATTCAGTCTTGTGTGTTGTGCTCCAAGCTTCTTCTTCTTCCTTGTGCTGTTCGCGTGCTTCCGCAGACGTCTAACTCCAACAATTGGTATCAGAGCAGGTCGTTGCTTCTTCTAGGGCGCCGTCGACACTCCTCCGTTTGCAGTCTCAGATTCGCATGAAATTTGGTGAGCATACTCAGGGTGTTTCCTAGATCAAAACGGCTTTGCTCTGTGGTGCCGAAATCGCGATCTGAGCTCGTTTCGGCCTCCGAACGCACTATCGCAGCGCTTGTGCAGGCTATTTCGTCCTTTTGTGCCAAAGGTATATACCAGTTTCTGTTCGTCAGTTTAAGCGTCTCGAAGTCTGCTACAGGTCTAGCAGAACTCGTCTGGGCAGTTCTGTTCAACTTTTTGAGATACAGTCAATTTTCTGCATCAAGGTATTTTAGTCACCGGCCATGGCTGAAAGCAGTGATGTATTCCGTATGTTGGCTGTTGAGGATAAGTTGGATGGTACCAACTACCCATTATGGGCTTATATGATGCGACATGTACTGGTTGCAAAAGGATTGTGGAACATTGTGCAGGGTGTTGAAAGACATCCTGTTACACTTGTAACGACAGGTACTGCAAATATAGGTGTTGGAGTTGATGAAGATGGTGTCGAAGATGATATTCCGCAGATTCCTGTTCGTGCTGCTGTTTCTGTTGCACCTACTGCAGAGCAGATTCGTTGGGATGGCAGAGATGCCCAGGCACATGCATTGATAGCTTTGTCTGTCAAACGTGCCATTATCCCTCACATTCGCTCTTGCAGAACAGCAAAGGATGCTTGGGATACACTTACCACTTTGTACCAGGCTAGGAATGAGGCTCGTGTTGCTTACCTCCGAAAACAGTTGAAGAGTGAGCACATGAATGAAGGTGATTCTATGGACAGTTTTCTTACAAAGATAAAAGACCTGAAGGAACAATTGATTTCTGCTGATGAGGTTATACCAGATAGCTCACTTGTGCAGACCCTTCTGAATGGCCTTCCTGATTCATATCAGAGTTTTGCCTCTACTCTTCGATTGATGATGAAAGGCAATCCGAATGCCTTGTCATTTGAGGAATTAGTCTCTGTTCTGTTGCAGGAAGATCAGTCCAGGCAGAACAGGTCCATTATGCGTGTTGCAGATCAAGCTTTCCTGGCTAGTCAGAAGGGCAAAGGAAAATGGAGCTCTTCTACTAGTAAGCAGAAATCTGCAAATGCTGCACAATCGAAGAACCAGGATAAAGATGAGAAGAAATCAGAAAAGCAGAAATTGTTCTGCAAGTACTGTAAAGGAAATGATCATATTATAAAGAACTGTCCAAAACTGGCTGCTAAAGAGGCAAAGAAGAAAGAGGCTGGAATGGTTGTTGCAGAGGCCTCAACACCAAAAACAGAGTCTGCAAATCTTGTGCAGGAAGAAGAATGGGCGTTTACTACTGTCTGCAGTTTTGACCCATCTTCTCATGATCAGTGCATGTCTGCAGTAGACTCAGATGTTTGGTACTTTGACAGTGGGGCGACCAAACATATTACCTCGCAGCGCAGTTTCTTCTCTTCACTCGAGCCTGCCCCTACAGGGAATACTGTCACATGCGCCAATAACTCCTCTTATCCTGTTATGGGAGTTGGTAAGATCATTTTGACTACTGCTGATGGTAGTTCTTTCACTTTGTCAGATGCTTTATTTGTGCCAGGGATCAAAAAGAACCTGTTATCAGTTTCTGCATTAGCCAAGATTGGCTTGGTTGTGAAATTCGTTGATGACAGGTGTACAGTCCATGATCTCTCAAATGGCGATGTGATTATTGCTTCTGGCATTTTATGTCGTGGGCTGTATAAGCTCATAGACTATGAAAGATCTGTGAATGATTCGGCATGTGCAGTTCATGATTCTCAGGCTATGTCAGATGCAAAGCTTTGGCATGCACGCTTTGGTCATCTGAATTTTGCTAGTTTGTTACGCCTGCAGAAATCTGAAATGGTGTCTTCTTTGCCCAAACTTGAGGCACCTGGAAAACATGTTTGTGGAAGGCTGTATTTTGGGCAAAATGCAGCGTTCTTCCTTTCCAAAAGATGGTTCAGTTCGGGCTATGCAGAAATTGCAGCTTGTACATAGTGATGTCTGTGGTCCTATGCAGACACCCTCTTTTGGAAATTACCTTTACTTCGTGACTTTCATTGATGATTTTTCCAGGCATGCATGGGTATACCCACTCAAAGCAAAGTCCGAAGTGTTCATGTGCTTCAAACAGTTTTTGGTTTTGGCTGAAAATCTGTCAGCATGTAAAATGGGCACCCTCCGTTCTGATCGAGGGGGGGAATATATGTCTTCAGATTTTAATGCATTTCTGGCTGAACGTGGGATAAAACACCAGTGTACAGTGCCGTATACACCTCAACAGAATGGAGTTGCTGAACGAAAGAACAGGTCACTCATGGAGATGGCGAGGTGCATGGTCAAAAGTCAGGCTTTACCACATAGTTTCTGGCTTGAGGCTGTCATGTGTGCAGCATATGTACTGAACAGGTGTCCCACCAAAGCGTTGCAGTCTATCACTCCATATGAGGCTTGGCATGACCGCAAGCCATCTGTTGCTCATCTGCGTGTTTTTGGTTGTTTGGCATATGCATTAGTGCCTGAACAACATCGCAGAAAATTGGATGATAAGGCAGTAAAATGTATTTTTGTTGGGTACAGTTCTGAAAGTAAAGGCTATCGTCTGTATCATCCACAGACTAAACGCATTCTGGTTAGCCGTGATGTTGTCTTTGTGGAAGATGCTATTCAGCCATTGCTTTCATGTACTAAGGAGACATCTGTTAGCTCCAAAGACATGTATGATACTTTGATGCCTCTTTTTACAGGTGGACAGGCTAGTGCTGGTCCTAATGAGGCAACTTCTCAGCCTTTGCAGGTTTCATATGATGATGCAGATCATTCCATTTCTGATGCAGATTTACATGATGCACTTGTTGATGAGAGAGCTGATATTGAACAGGCAAAAACTATGCCAAAATGGCTGGTGCAGACTTTGCGTGACAGCAAATTAGATGCACCTTTGTCATATCGTACTCGTTCAGGCTCTCATAGTACCTCCTTTGCATCAGATTGCTATGCTATGGCTGCATCTAGTCTCTGTGATGAGAATGAGCCTGTTTCTTTTGATGAAGCACAAAATTCAGAAAATTGGATGGCTGCTATGCAATCTGAATATGATGCTATAATGAAGAATGGTACATGGTCTTTATGTGACCTGCCTCCTGGCAAGAAGGCCATTGGCACTAAGTGGGTATACAAGCTGAAGCGTAAACCTGATGGTACAGTTGATAGGTATAAGGCTAGGCTTGTTGCAAAGGGTTATGCGCAGGAAAGAGGCATTGATTTTGATGAGACCTTTGCACCTACATGCCGTATGACTACTGTTCGGAGCATTTGTGCACTTGCAGCCCATCATGGTTGGAATGTACATCAGTTGGACATTAAAACAGCATTTCTGAATGGTGACTTGCATGAAGAAGTGTATGTTTTTCAGCCCCGTGGCTTTGTGCAGAAAGGGCATGAAAACCAGGTGTGCAAATTAAAGAAGGTGTTATATGGTTTAAAGCAAGCACCACGTGCTTGGTATGAGAAGATACATGCCTATCTGATTGCACATGGTTTTGAGAACAGTCCAACTGAAAGCACCTTATATGTTAAGCGTGCTAATGATGTGCTTCTGATCATTGTTGTCTATGTAGACGACATGCTGCTCACTGGTCCTCTTGAGAAGCATATTGCTGATTTCAAGACTGATTTGCATGCCTCATTTGAGATGTCTGATTTGGGGCATTTGCATCACTATTTGGGCATTCAGTTTATGCAAGTTGATGGTGGAATGGCTTTGTGTCAAACGAAATATATTGACACATTATTGCAGCGTTTTGGCCTTGAAGACTGTAAGCCTATTGCCACTCCTATGGAGACAGGTTTACGATTGAGTCTTCATGATGCTGGAGATGCATTTGATGCTGTTCTCTATCAGCAGGCTGTTGGATGCTTGATTTACTTATGCATTACTCGGCCAGATATTCAGTTTGCTGTCTCACAGATGAGCAGGTTTATGCATTGCCCAGGAGTCACGCATTGGAAAGCGGTTAAGCGCATCTTTCGCTACTTGAGTGGTACTCGGCTACTTGGGTTGTTTTATCCCAAGGGGGGATCACCACCGCCAGATTTGCATGCTTTTTCTGACTCAGATTGGGCTGGTTGCTATGACACTCGTGTGTCCACCAGTGGTTTTTGCTTCATGCTTGGTAGCTCATGTATATCTTGGTTGAGCAAGAAGCAGCCTACTGTGGCCACTTCCAGTTGTGAGGCTGAGTATAGGGCAGCTTTCACAGCGACTGTTGAGTGTGTGTGGCTCAGACGCCTTATGGCTGATTTGGGTGTTGGCCAGTCTTCTGCCACCACCATCTTCACTGACAGTCAGAGCGCATTGGCAGTTGCGAGGAACCCTGTGTTCCATGCTCGCACTAAGCACATTGAGGTGCATTATCACTATGTCAGGGAGAGGTTCTCTGCTGGGGAGATCAGCTTGGCATATGTGCCCACGCAGGAAAACATTGCAGACCTTTTCACGAAGGCTCTGCCTAGGGAGAAGTTTGAAGCTTTCCGCAAAGCTTTGGGCTTACTTCCTTTTGTGGAGTGATTTCCACATAGCTCGGCACTTCCTTATACATGAGTGCCAGCTCCTTGTTCACCGCATCACTCCCAAGGGGGATTTGTTGATATATTTAGGTAGTGATGTGTGTGAACACTCTAGGACCGCCGGGGCACTTTTTTCCCTCTTTAGGAGGTTTTTTTCCCCCGGCTTGTATATACGCCTATTGCCCTAATGGGCTACTTATCTTTGTACATTCTCTAGTAATACATTCAGTCTTGTGTGTTGTGCTCCAAGCTTCTTCTTCTTCCTTGTGCTGTTCGCGTGCTTCCGCAGACGTCTAACTCCAACAGTTTGATGATTTTTATACCGATGAAATGTATGCTGAAAGTGAAAAAGTTAAATTTGCCACTAACTATCTAGTAGGTAAAGCACAACTCTGGTGGAATGTCCTGCGGCACAGTACGGAGTGTCCAAAAACTTGGAAGGCTTTTCAAGAAAACGTGAAGGATTCATTTCTTCCTCCTCAATACCATTTGCATGTTCGACGTACATGGATGACCCTTACATGGAAGGAGGGTGATACGGTTACTACCTACAGAGAGCGGTTCTGGCAAAATTTACTACTTGTACGAATGCTTGAAGATGTATCAGAGGATATCTTGCAGCAGAAATACGAAGATGGTTTGGAAGTGGGTATCCAAGCTAAGCTTCACACCCTACGACCTACAACCCTCAACGAGGCTATATCTTTTGCTTATGATGCAGAAAAAGAATTTCAGTCCATAACCAAGTCACTCCGTCTACAACAACCACGTCCACGACCATTTCCTGTTAAACCTTCATTTCCTATGAAGAGTAATTTTAATGCCCCATATCACCCTAGTTTTTCTCGTCCTCCACAATCCAATTACTCAATTCCACTCGTTGCTTCATCTTTCCAACCAACCAAACCACCTACCCTTCAAACTTCAGCAGTGAATGCCCAACAGAAGCGACCACGAATCACTTGCTGGAATTGTGGTAAACTTGGACATACAAAAATAAGGTGCAGATTGCAACCTCTTCATATAAAACCAGCTACAGCTCGATTGCATAACATGGAGGTCTATAATGAAGAAATTCCTCCTGTTTGGACAGAGGAATCACTGGAGAAGGATTTAAGTACCTTGGGTAACGATATCTCTCTACACTCTCTTCTTTGCATGCAGGGTACAATAAATAATAAACTAGTTAACATTCTACATGACGATGGTAGTTCACATGACTTCATTTCACATTTATTAGTACAAGAACTTAAATTACAACGTTTCCTTCTTTGTATAAAGTGAAAGCAGCATTTCAAGGTAGTCGTTATAATGTAACACGAGAAGTGCAAGATGTTACGATTAGCATAGGCCCTTATGTTGACTCACGAACATTTTTAATTGCACCTTTGCAATCTTATGATGTTATATTAGGTATGCCTTTTCGTCACCATTATAATCCACGTATTGACTACCATACTCATACCTTTAAGTTTGCTTTCAAAGGTCAAATCATTACTTTGTCTGCACGGCATGATTTCCAGCCATTTCCATTGATTAGTCACACTCAAGTAAAGCGTGCATTTAGGAAAGGATTCAACTCATGCATTGTTTTTGTCAATGTCATCAATGATTATACTCATACACTTCCAGATGCATATAAACCTTTCATGAGTACTTATAAGGATTGTTTTATGTCTGAATATCCCTCTGAACTACCACCATCTCGAGGATCCTTTGACCATAGCATAGACTTAGTACCTGGTAGTTCTCCTCCTCATAAACCACCTTATAGACATGGCCCACTACATCAAAAGGAAATAGAAAATCAAGTAAAAGACCTACTACTTATAAGGCCTAGTTCTTCCCCATTTGGAGCACCAGTTCTCTTAGTAGAGAAGAAGAATAAAACTTATCGAATGTGCATTGATTATAGAGCCCTTAACAAGATCACGATCAAGAATAGATACCCTATTCCTCGAATAGATGATCTCTTAGATAGGTTACGAGGAGCTCGTGTCTTTAGTAAAATTGATCTTAAATCGGGTTACCATCAGATTCGTATGACACAAAGTGATATTTTTAAGACTGCATTTAGAACTCAAAATGGCCATTATGAATTTATGGTAATGCCCTTTGGACTTACTAATGCCCCTGCTACATTTGCGCGAATGATGAACAATATTTTTCTTGATTACCAAGCTTTTGTTCTTGTATTCTTTGATGACATTCTTGTTTACAGTAAGAATGATCGTGAACATGAAAAGGATCTTGAAATAGTTTTTCATTTGTTATGAGAGAACACACTTTATGCTAATCCTGAAAAGAGTTATTTCTTTCAGCGTAAGCTAGAATATTTAGGACATATTATTTCAAGTGAAGGTGTGCATGTGGATCCGAAAAAGATTAGAGTTATCATAGAATGGCCTACACCACAATCAGTCAATGATGTTCGTTCTTTTCTTGGGTTAGCTAGTTTCTATAGGAAGTTTGTTCGAAATTTTTCTTATTTAGCATTGCCTCTTACCTTGTTGTTGAAAAAGATAATAAAATTTGCATGGGGAATTACCCAACAACAGTCCTTTGACAAACTTAAACATGCACTTTCACATGCACCTGTTTTACAATTACCTGATTTTTCACAACCCTTTCATGTTGTTACTGATGCTAGCGGTTCAGGAATAGGTGCTGTTTTAATGCAAAATGACCACCCCATTGCATTTGAGAGTAGAAAGCTTAAGCCCTCAGAACATAATTATAGTACGTATGATAAAGAATTGTTAGCGGTTGTGCATGCTTTGCGAATTTGGAAACACTATCTTATGGGCTTTGAAGTATTAATCAAAACCGATCAACAGGCTATTAAGCATTTATTAAGTCAGCCCTTAATCTCTGATAGGCATCTTAAATGGGCATCATTCATTCAAAATTTCCAACCCATGATACAATATCAGCCAGGTAAAGCTAATGTCGTAGCTGATGCTCTTAGCCGTTTTCCTTTGCATTCTGTTGTTTTGAATAATATTTCTGCCATCCAAATTCATTCTTTTCAAGAAATGGTTTCCACTTATGCATCTAATTTGTATTTTTCACGTGCATGGCATGACTTCAACAATGCTGCATCTTTATCTTATGAACATTATACATTTCATAATGGTTTTCTCTATTTCCAACATAGATTGTGCATAACCCAAGCTTTTAAAGATTTTGTCATTAAAGAAATGCATGAACCATCTTACATGGGTCATAGAGGCATACAAAGCACCATTTCTGCTTGCAAAGATTTCTTCTTTTGGCCACACATGGAAAAGACATTGCACATTATGTTTCTCAATGCATTGTATGTCAGCGTGTCAAACGTCATCATGGTAAACCATTTGGATTATTAATGCCACTTCCTATTCCAAATGAACCATGGGAACAAATCTCTATGGATTTTATCACAGGTCTTCCTACTACTTCATCACATAATGATATGATTTGGACAATAGTTGATAGGTTTAGTAAATATGCATATTTCATTCCATGTAGAAAAACTTTGACTGCACCTCAAGCTGCAAAATTATTCATTAAATGCATTTTTCCACATCATGGATTTCCTAAAGTAATGTTATCTGATCGTGATGTTAGGTTTTGTAATCATTTTTGGGTTGCCTTATTTCAACATTTTGGTTCTAAAATAGATTTTAGCTCTGCATTTCATCCTGAAAGTAATGGACAGAGTGAGGCTACAAATAGTACTATTCTTGATTTATTGCGTTGTTATTCATTGGATAATCCTAATAACTGGGATGACAAGTTGCCATTGCTTCAATTTGCTTACAATAACACTTCACACACCACTACTGATCGTGCACCTTTTGAAATAGTTTTTGGTAAAAAGCTTCCCACTCACATGTCCCTCACCCAAACTGACATTCCAATGGCTGATTCTATTGCTCAAGATCACGTTTCTATACTTCATGATGTTCACGAGCACATTAGGAAAAGTCAAGAGCGATATACACGTACTATCAACACTAAACGATTAGCCAAAGAATTCAAGGAAAATGATTTTGTATGGTTGCGTATCATTAAAAGACGTCTCAAAAATATTTTGCAGCATCCTAAAATTAAACTTGCACCACGCTATTATGGACCGTTTCGCGTTATAGAAAAAATTAATGATAATTCATTTCGATTAGATATTCCATCTCATTGGACCATTCATAATTCTTTTCATATTAGTTTACTTAAACCCTTTAAAGGAACTTTACCACTTGCTCCACTTCTTGATGACCCTCCTTTGATTGAAGAACAATCTGAAATCTTAGTTCCTGAGAAAATCATTGATCATGATGTCACTACTACACGCACAGGTACTCAATATCATCGTTATTTGGTTAAGTACAAAAATCACTCTATTGAAGAATGTCAATGGATACATAAAACACAATTAACACCTCATTATGACCATTTAATTTCTGCATATCATACACAAACACATTAATGTACCAGCTCCATGAACATTTCCATGCATGTATTTTTACATGGCACATGCCTATTTTCTTTAGTCAGTGATGAAACATGTGACTGGCCATCCATGTTTATTATTTTATCACCTGAGGTCAGTTGCTTGTTCAACTGAGGGGCATGTTATACCTTATGGAATATGTTGAACAATGCATTGTTGGATTATAACATGGAATATGTTAGCCAATGCATTGTTGGATTGCAATATGAAATAGCCAATGCGTTGTTGGATTGTAACATGGAATATGTTAGCCAATGCATTGTTGGATTGTTGGATTGAAATATGGAATAGCCAATGCATTGTTGGATTGTAACATGAAATATGTTGGCCAATGCATTGTTGGATTGCAACAGTAATATGGACTATGTTGAACACGGCATTATAATTGTTAGAGTGTTGAATGATTTTATCAACTGAGGTCAGTTGCTTGTCAACTGGGAGGCATGTTGTATATTATTGAACAATACATTGCTAAAGTGTTATATTATTAATGTATTAATATGTTTTTGATGTTTCTGATATAGCAGCCGAAGGTTCGTGAGCAGCGTGCAAGGCGTGAAAGGGCGGACATCAATAATCCGAATAATTATTATTTATTTTGTAAATAAACTTGCGTAGAAGGTTCTATTGTTAGAAAAGTAATGGTTAGAATAAGGGTCATTGTAGACCACAGTTTCTGTTATTGAAAGCAATGGCTTTCTGTAAAAGTTATCAACTTTTAGTTTCACGCCTGCTTTTCGAAGCCGCCCTCTTGTAACCACTCTTTTCGACGTAATCAAAAGTCCTATAAATACATGCACTCTGTGGACTGTCGAAACAGAGTGCATGGGGTGAGATTGCACCCAATACTGCATTCTGTCTCGTCTCTTGTTGCGTCTATTCTCTGTGTGTTTTCTGTGCCCGTAATTTCTATATGCGCGTGAGCAAGATCCTGACAACAATAAGTGCTGGTATAAGCGTCAGTAATTTCTAGTGAGGTACCGATACATATACCGACGCTCATACCATTGGTATTCCATCCGTGATTTTTCAAGCACTTTTAATGGTCATACAGATGCCAAGGCATGACCGTCGGTATGGACAATGTCTGTATGCCCCTCATATGTTGTAGTGAAAATGACTCTTTTGTCCCTTTCATCCCACTCTCTTACAACCCTTGTCTGGTCATTGGTTGGATTTACCTCATCTATGTAGGGTTTTGGCTCCCCACCACTCACAACTCTCCACAAACCTTTCCCCATCAGAAGATTGCTTATTCTAAACCGCCATGATTGGTAGTTTCCTTTTTTGGGCTTCTTAATCTGAGCATTCAGATCCGCCATGGTGCCTCCTAGCTCTTTTGAACCTCCCCCTTGATGCAATGAAGTTGAAAAAGATGGCTTTTACCTCAAAAATAGAGCTACTCCTCTTGATGAAGTTTCATCTTAGATTTGATGATGTATTTGCTTCACCTTATTGATGCGCCCGTTATTTGCTTCCTTCCTTCAAAATTTGATGAATTCTGTACTTCCTTTTAGTAGCTTCTTCTTCTCTCTTTGATACTCAACGTATAGCTCTGATACCACTATTGGAGGATAAACACTCCTATGTGCACAACAAAAGCAAATGAACCCTCCTAGGCTCCTGAAATGTTTCTCACATAGGCTCTATATGTTTTTTGCGTTTCTCTTAGTACATGTAGACACTGATAATGAAACTTTGCAAATTTAATATAAACTTAGAGTGATTTCAAATGAGAGTAAAATCACTCCATTTGGATATTGTATGATGCCTCAACCAGCTACAACAAAACAAATTAGTTGATCTCTGCATAGAGTACTACCTAACTACATAGAAACTTTTCTGGACATTTCACTGCACATATGCAAGCACTGAACCCAATACTTATACCACTCAATGAATAGCTTAAACGCTTTCCAACAAGAGACAAAGCATTGAAAATGGATTCCGGATGAAGGAGAAACAACAATTACAACAATGGGGGGTTCGCCAAAATCATCTAGATAGATAGAATGTGTAAAAGTGAAATTTTCTACAAAATATGCAGAGAATAGCTAATAGGGGGTGTGTTTAAGCAAGGGGGCAGCTTGGGCATGTAATTCCACGACTCTGAGTCATAATACAACTCGTTAAAAGTTTTAACGACCACATAATAACCTCTTTAACCAATCAAAATCATATACATGTCAACAGTGAGGTCCAATTAC
The DNA here is from genome assembly GCA_020310875.1 of Ceratopteris richardii. Classification (NCBI taxonomy): domain Eukaryota; kingdom Viridiplantae; phylum Streptophyta; class Polypodiopsida; order Polypodiales; family Pteridaceae; genus Ceratopteris; species Ceratopteris richardii. Next base: position 12,873,194 of record CM035412.1, read on the forward strand.
ATCACAGGGTTAGCTAAATCTTCTCTAATCAACTTCTTTCCATTATGGGCATGATTTGATGCCTCCAACTCATGGAAATCAGCCTGCTTTGATTGTGGATGATGTGGAAGGTTCAATTTGGGGCATGTTCCCATACTCTTGAGGTTGAAAAACTTTCAACATATGTGTCCTAGCCTCTTATGCCATATTTCCAACTCAGATAGGGTTTGGTCTCTATAACTGAATAGTGCTATATTCCTTGTGTCTTAAATTTCAAAAGTAAAAAATCTAACTATCTTTGCACCTTTTGCTATTTTCTTGAATCCTTGTTGGGGGTCCTCTACATATGCTCCATGTTTGGTGAACTTGACCTGTAATCCATTCACTACTATCTGCCGAACACTAATTACGTTTTTGGTTATGGTCGGCACATACAGAACTTCGATCAAAAGATTCATACTACCATCTAATATCTTCATATTTCCTATTTGCTTGACTGAATGCTTTGTGTCATTACCTATTTGTACTTCATGTTTTTAATTTGGTTCTTCAAGATCTGATAAGAGTGCTACATTCCCTGCCACATGATTTGAACAACTTGAATCAATGTAAAAGAGATGCTCATCATTTTTACCTTTCTTGGATGTCATGTTCATAATGAGCAGAGAATCCTATTGATCTTCAATGTAGTTATTGAAGTCCCTTGTTCCTCTAAATCCTTCTTGATAGTTGTTGTTGTTCTAGCCTTGATTGTAATTATGGTTGTAGTTTCCTCCACCATTGTTGTACCAGCCTCTAATTTGTCCATAGCTTGTATTCTTGTCGCATTCTTTGGTAGTGTGGTTTTTGAGACCATGTATATTGCATGGTGAATTGTTGTAGCATCTCCCCCTACCTTGCTTACCTCTTTTGCCCCTACCTCTAGCACCTTTTCCTCTTCTTGCATAATTGGCTTGAGAGGTACTAGCTTCTTCATCTTCTTTCTTACTTTTAACTGTATCCTTAGCTTTATTCATATTTGTATAAAGGGTAGAAGATTCCTTACCTCTTAGGTTGTCACCATTTCTATCGAGCTTTGCTTCATGGGTGAAGAGTTTTCCCATCAAAGTGTTGAGATCAGGTATCTGTATATCCATGTAGAGATCTATTGCAGTGGTGAAGGATTCCCACTTGTCATCAGATTTAATCCCATTGATGATCTTCCTCACTATGTGCACTTCCTCTATCTCTTCTCCTCTTCTTGCAAGTTCATTTGCAACAGCTTTCATTTTGGTTAAAATGCTGGCCACTCCTTGCTTTGATTGCTTCTTGAGAGTTCTGAATTCCGTCCACAATTGATTCTTCTTGGCGCTTGTGTTGGAGGAGAAGTATGATGAAAGCACTTCTCAAGTCTCTTGGGAGGTTTTACAGTTTCTAACATGAGGTAGCAAGAAATCAAAGATTGAGTTTAGTAAGTATGATCTTGCAAGAGCATCCTTTGCACACCATGTGGTTAGCCTCTCTTCCTCTTCCCTTGTTGGTGGATCCTTGCTCCTGAAGATTGGAATATCTTCATCTCTGAGATGCATCCATATAAGCTTCTCCCTTGAGGGTATGCTTGCATCCTTAGGGACCAGGCTAAGAAATTGATCCTATCCAGCTTGTCAATGAAGGATTGAAAACCATCTCCCAGCTTGATTGTGCTTGCTCTAATACCACTCTTGGAAGAGATGGTGGATAATCACAAGAGATGAGTTGGTGTAGCTAAAACCCACTTCACACCTACTCTAAATGATGGTTGGAGAGTGTTGTGGGCCTCCTTAGCTAGCTAATCTTTGATTAATATCTGATGATTGAGTGAACCAAAGTAGATAAAACTTTGAGAGATCAAAATAGAAAGTATGCTAAATATGGCATGCTTTGAATCGTGCAAAATGATGCACTACACAGTTAGAACCAACTCAGACAAGATCACTGTTGTGATAGAGTATGATAGAGATATGAGAGTAGGAAGTAATGACTATGTATTGACTAAATCATGTAAAATTACAAAGACATTGGCAATAAGGCATTGCTCAATGATAGTAGAATGAGAGAGCTATGAGGTGAGCTCCTCTTCTCAATGAAGCTGCATGAGAATGATCACTGGTCCTCGAGATTACATGCATGATTTTCTTTCCAAGTTTTATAACTCTGTGTTGAAGCCATCCATTTGAATTCAAATTCAAACCCTCACCTAAAAATATTCCTAAAGTATAGAATTGATTCTCTCTTGTATTTATCTACCAAATGATACGAGATTCCAAGCTTACTAACTCCTCGTGGGTCTATAGTACTTTTACAATGAGTAATTAGACTCAAAGTTACAAGAGGTTGTACATATGAAGATTCTCAACTGATATGCTAATACATCAACTTTATGTGTATTCATCAAGTATGTGGGCTTGGGTTTTAATTGCACAAAAAAACAAGAGTGGACATATGATATGGAGTAAGAACATTAAGTCAATTTATAAATACACCAAGAAAACCTCACATGGAAGTTTCCAAGAGGATCTTAAAGTATCTAAAGGGTACCATTAATGAAGGGCTATTTTATCCATTCATATTTTACTTGGATATCAAGCTATATTCTGATGCATAAGCTGGCTCAAAAGATGATAGGAGCACTTCTAGCTACTTATCTTTTGCAGCTTCAAAGTTGATTTCATCATTATCAAAGAAACAACCAATTGTGGCATTATCACTAAAGCTGAATATAGAGTCTTAGCAAATGCAACACAAGAAGCAATGTGGTTAAAGCTACTCTACTCAGAATTGGGGATATATACCTACACTATAATGATCTTTGGAGATAACACTAGCTAACTTCATTTGGTTGTTAATCTTTTATATCATGCAAGGACTAAGCAGATCGAAGTACATTATCATTAGGTTAGAGAAAAGCTACTTAGCAAGGACATACAATTGTCCTATATATCAAGCAATTTGCAATGTGCAGATATGGTAACCTAATCTTTGGATGGAACTAAGATGAATAGGTTCAAGATGATGATTGGATTGCAAGAAATCAAGGAAGACCAAGCATGATAGATTGAGGGGGAGATGTTGGTGCAAATGAGTCCAACCCTACATACTTGGACAATTAGCATTCACTTCATAAAGTCACATATGAATATTCTCTTGTAAAAAGGAATTTACGTTTATCCTTATAAAAGTGCATATGTTATAGCACTTACTCACATGGAATTAGGAGGAATCAAATAACGAATTATTTGGTAGGTGATTGATGAGAAAGAAAGTCCTCAAGATTAGGATTCACTTTATGGTAAGAGTTTGAATTTGAGTTCAAAAAGTGGCTCCAACTCTAGCTATAAATTAAGATGGATCAAAATCTAATGTCATTAAGCCCGATTTGAAGATCATTCGAGAGGAATTTTTAGTCCTTAGTGAGCTCATTCTATAGCTCCATCAATAGCCTTGCATTGTCCAATTATACATTGCTAATGTCATTGTGTTTTTATGTGGTTTAATACATGTACATTGATCACATCTCTACTTCACTTCTCTGTCATGTTGAACTCAAAACAGTGAACTTCTCAGACTTGGCTCTCAGTGCATACTTGATCATTTGATGTTATTAGTTTGTATAGATTCAAAATACTGTCATTTTTCCTTCTATAGAGTTTCACTATCATTTCCTTAGCCAATCTCGAGATATCTTCAAAATTGTGCTCACTGGTCTGCATACAGTTGAAGCCCAAAAATGTTGGGATATAGCTCCAACTTGAAAACCACCATTCTCTTAGTATACTCTATCATTTTAAGTGAAATAGCTTGAAAACGTTAGCTATCTTAGTTAATTATATATGCCCAAAAGCATTTTACTCAACTGCTAGCGGAGAGGGAGTACTATTCATTTCTTTGAGCATGTATGGTGACCAAAATAGCAAGTTTTGGTTCATGGTTAAAACTCCCATTCATCTCTTTTGATCCATTGATTTGAGGATCACAATCGAAAGTACTTGGATGATTATTTGTGCTTCCTAGAAGGATAAAAAAATCCCACTTTACACTTCTTAACTTGTTCTTGTCAGGTGTGAAGCAGGGATTTGCAACACCATCTCATTTCTAGAATGCATCCACCATCTCCTCCAACACTCATGAGGATCTTCACATACTTCTTTGACTTCCACAATGGGAGAGCTCCTTGCACTCTCCTTTTGCTCCACTTCTTGTATGGTACATATAAACGAAAAGTAATGCAAGTTAGTGGACAACAGTTATACAAGCCATGCTTTCCCTTTTCATTTTTGGGTTCTTTCTTATAGGAATCAAATGTCAATGTTTGAGATGTTTCATAGATCTTTTCAGATTAAGATGTTAGTATTCAACCATCCTCAACATGACTAATGGTGCTTCTTGCACCTAACAAGGCTTTATGGTCCTCTCACGATGGTGTTTCCTACAACTATATAAGCTTCAAACTAGATTTCATGCTTTACCTATCATCAATATTTGAGTAGACCTTCACTTGCTTTTTGCTACAAACCTACAACCATAGACAATGTAGATTTTTTCAAGAATTTTATTTTAAAAATTACTTCAAACCTTATCCTTGGGAGTGGGCTTCTTTCCTTCAAACTTCCCACTTTCTCATGGCTCCTTGTAACCTACTTGCACAACAAGAAGTTTTTCAATCATCAACTTCAATTCACAAATTATTGTACCACAATGTGGCTTCAATCTACTTGAGAGAATTTTTATTCTTGATAGCCTTCCCCTTGGATACTTCCCATAACTTGCACTTTACTGAATATCCAAGACCCACTCACCCAATATATGAAAAACTTTGGGGATCACTTCAACGCCTTATGGACTCTTCAATACTTTATAGCAGCCCTTGTTTCAAATCGTATACTCCATGTTGCACTCTAGAGTTTTTTCGAGGACTCACATCTTGGATTCAACTCCTTCTGATGTATTCATCTTCTCATAATGGTATAAAATTGATCGCAAACCAATTCAAGATTGATGGCATCTCTTTTGACTTCTTTGGGATCTTAAAAGCTTTTTTTGTTTTGTCCTCAACTCCTTCAATCCTTCAAGAATCTTCAACAATACAATCTTTCATTGAGGATCTTCACGTTCTTCTTCAATTCCTTAAGTATTTAAGCCTGTAAATACATTGATATGCTCACATATGTGGTGAAAAGAATTCTAGATTGAGCTCTCTTCATTTTGGTTCCAAGCTTTGTGTCCTTGATTCTTTCAAGATTTGACTATCTTCCTTTGATGCAAAGCCTTCCCTCACCTTCTTTGAGTGTTCTCAAAGTGAACCCCTGTGCTTTATTACAACTATACAATGTGCTCTAATACCAATGCTTTGATACAAAGTGAGGAAATAGGGTAGCAATCTATCAAAAACTTTGAATTCTCATAGAGTGACCGAACTCATAGTTTCTTTTGCAATTTCACCTTAATGAAAGTTTTCTATTGCAAGATACATCTAAGAAATTTATACACTGCAGCCTATTTTTTGTTAATCTTTGAAGCATCAAAAAATATATAATTGAGTTTGTCTATGGCTAAACATGAGGGACCTTGAATGCTTCAAATTCACTCAAAAATCCACATACACACACACAACACACACACACACACAGATATATATATATATATATATATATATATATATATATATATATATATATATATATATATATATATATATATATATATATATATATATATATATATATATATATATATGTGTGTTAGAGGGCCGCCGAACCAGGACAAATGAACTCGGACAGGTGCCTTAAATGTAAAAGTGCTGGACGGCCGCCGAACAAGGACAAAAGTACGAGGACAGGTAGCTGAAATGAAAAAAGAATCTTTCAGGAAATGCGCAGGTAACTGCAGAAGTGCGCACCCTTGTAAAAAATCCTCTATTTAAGGCAATGAGAAAAAGAGCGGCAGCAGCCCGTTTGTGGGAATTGTAGTGTGTTGTTTGATTGAGTCTCGTTTGAGAGTGCTGTAAATGTATGGTGTGAGCGTGCATGCTGTTGAAAGGATAAGTTCTGCTTTGCTCTGTTCCGTCTGTACTCCGGCTAGTCGATTATTCTCACCTTAGTACAAAGTTTCGAATCAGTTGTATTGTGTTACGAGTCTATTCGGTGATGATTGAGTGTGTCTTTGAGTGTGATCAAGTGCGGTATGTTATTTGGCAGTTCTTCGGCGAAGTAGGTAGCGCGAAGAGTAATTCCGAACTAATTGTCTGTTAGCGTTTCTGTAAGTAATCGACTTCCATACTGTAGCCTATAGTTACTGTGAATTCCGATTACGGGAAGGATAGTAGCTATAATGGTCTGAAAATGAGTAGGGCCTCGTTAGCTTATGATTAGCCGTTTATTACTAGGAGATTGATTGCTCGAGTCCTTGTAACCTTTGATGTATGGTTGGTATACCTATCTGCCCTGACGAAGTACGGATTAGGTGATATTGTTACTGAAGTATATTTTGCGCATAACTTAAGTAACCAGATTGCTACTCTCAGTCCTGAAGTTCTAATTCTAGTGCACTGGACAGTCTTCTGTTGTTCAGGGATGGACACTGAGCTAAGAACGGGATAATATTAAGATTGTGTGTTAATTTGGGAAAATAGTACAGGGCCTCTGTCTAACAGACCCCTACCACTCCCAAGGACCCACGTGGCTAAGAGAACAATTGCGGTTAGGAAGATTCTGAACCGGCTGAACTTGTAAGTGCTTGAGTCGAAAAGTAGAAGTAACGAGTAAACGATAAACCGTTTAACATTTGGTGCCGTCTGTGGGAAAGTGGCATCAGGTTGCCAGTGATCTGTGAAAAGTGGTAGTAGCGTGCCGGCTGTTTTTTCAAAATCAAACACTACGTTTATCGTTCGATTGGCTGACGGTAGCAACAGAGCCAGATTGTTGCTAACTGCTCAGATAGTGCTACTAAGCAATGATACATGCCGGTTACTCGGTCTGGCGAAACGTATCCTAGGAACCATACGACTGGAACACGAAAAGTACTAAAGACAACCCTAGGAGAAGAAGGTATAACGCGGCCTGACCCAGTGGTTAAGCAAGTTAAGGACGTTAGAATTAATTCCGGTCATATTCCGGTGGAACGATCAACGCCTTTGGTACATTCAGGTGTCATTTCGACCCAGCCTAACCAAAATACAGTAATTCCAGAATCTACCAAGACGCCGCTGGAAACCAGTTTAACAATCTTGGATAAAGATTCAGAGTTATCCACGATTAGACAAACTCTAGGAAAAGAAATCGGTAAAAGCGGAAAAACACTACGGTCTGGTACACTGTCAGTTCATTCCGGTGATATTCTGGTGATAGAAACACCAACTGGCGGCCAAGGATTAGCATTTTTTGCGGAGTCCTCAGCCCGACCCGCGTGCTTGGAAGAAAGATTTCGGATATTGGATATCCAGAAGGAAGGAGAGCTATTCGAAGCAGAGATCCGAAGTATCCTACGCAAAAACAGCACACCGGAAGGCACGCCATCCGGCGATCCAGATTCTGATAGTTCAACTAATCAACCTCAAGATACAGAAGAAGGACCGGAGACACTCACGATGAACATACAACAACAGCAACAACAGCTAGGTCAACCAAGGCCGCCTCCAATAGGAGTAACATACACGAAATTTGGTGGATTCCCAGGGGATGACCCGGATGCTCACGTACGCACTTTCGAGATCAGTTATGCAGTCCTCAACCATCCATCGGATCAGGCATACAAGGCCATTGTTTTTCAATCTACACTGGTCAATGAAGCGGCTAGATGGCTTACGGAATACGACATTAATCATTTCGGTACCTATGATGCAGTACGAGATGCTTTTTTGCAACGATTCAGGCTAAAGAAGAATCCCGCCGAAATCTTTGATTATTTACAGAACAACCGACAGAAGGCGAATCAGACTGTCCAAGAATATGCTACACTTTTTAGAACACACTTGCGACAAATACCACAGGCCCACACTAACTTACCAGATGACGTCATCACTCAGTGGTTTATCAATGGTTTAAACCCGCAATTGAAGCAGATCATGATCATCAGATGTGTCGGAGCAATGACATTGGATGCAGTCATCGCCATGGCTCTGCAACTGGAATCCAAAGTCGGTGGATTTACAAAAGATCTAGAATGGTTAAAAACAAACAAAACTATGACTGAAGATATAACCAGACAAGTGTATTGTATCACATGCAAAAATTCAGGTCATACTAGTGCGAACTGTGCGCTAAATCAAACATTCTGCGCTATCTGCAACACTGCCGGACACACCACCGGAAATTGTGTCTACAATGCCAGAATACAGGGAACAGCAACAGTCAATGCTGTTATTCAAGAACATGGACAGGCAGCGAATCACTATGTACCTCCGCAACTGAGAAACAATCAACCACAAGGATATCGAAACTACCGAGGACAGAGGAACAATAACTATAACGCAAACCGCTGGCAGAACGAACCATCACTGAAAAATCCCAATTTACCACCGCCCCGCTGTCATTTTTGTGGTGAATTCGGACACATTAGAAGATATTGCAAGGACACAGCTGAGTATGATCAAAGGAAGAAAGAGCGGCAAAACCCAATGGCCAACATGGTACAAATTACACCGGTAGACACGCAAACTGCTATAGTCTAGACCCGATCAGGTAAACAGCTGCAGTCAGCAGCAGAAGTATTTGAACCAGGGATACGAGAACAACATAGGATGTATAACAAAGCTAGCCACTGGACTGCCACAGAACCACTAGTGTTCCCAGAACCCATTCCGGTGACTCAGGCCTCGTCGACAGAGGAAGGAACACAACAAAAGCAAGCAACAGCGGAACCACCATCAGCAGTAGACATAACAGAAGATACTTCGACATCAGCAGAGACCTCAAATTCAAAAGAGCAGGATAACCAATCTCAGCAGGCCTAGGAAATTTTATCCAAGGCATCTATAACTCTGCCTCTCGGCCAACTACTGGCATTAGTACCTGGTGTTCGACAACAGTTCCAGCAACAGTTCAGTCCGGTACCTTCTTGTATTCCGGCGACAGCAGCCGTTCAACCAGAACCCGATTCTAGGGTTGATCATTCAGTCCCCTTGATTACAGTATGGTTTAAGAATCATAAAATTACACAGGTATTGATTGATGGAGGCTCTGGTGTCAACATTGCAACTACAGCCTTATGCAATAGGTTAGGATGGACCGAAATCGAACCAGTTCAATTTTTTGTCAGAATGGCAGACCAATCTAGAGTCCATCCTGTAGGACTTGTGAGAAATGTACCCATTACTTTACAAGGTACGACCTTCAAAATGAATTTTGTTATACTAGATCTGCCGGAATCCACTTTGGATTACAATCTTCTTTTTGGTCGACCTTGGCTGAAGCATGCAAAGGTAATACAAGACTGGTCTGCACAAGAGCTTACGTTCAAGGATGCCAGCCGCAGATATGTAGTAAAATTAGATGCTATACAACCTTGCGAACTGCACGCCAGACCATATTTTGCTGAACCTGTCCACATGTTAGATGGACTATCAGATGATGAAGAAGAGGAATTTCTAAAGAGTAACGCTGATTTAATGACCTTAGGGACTGTTGATCTACAGTCCGTAATAGATAATTGGAGTACTTCAGTATGTACAGTTACACCAATCACCCAAGAAACTAAGCAGGAAAATAGGGTGCCAACACATGACAATGAAATACATTCACTATTCCGGTCGACAGACGACACAGAGAAACCGCAACAGTTTTATGTCTCCGAAGACCAGTTGACCTCGTACAATCTAGGAGACGAAGATCATCCACGACTTGCAAAGATAAGGCAAAACTTACTGGAATTATTTAAGGCTGATCTGATTCGACTACTTCGCGAATTCTCAGACGTCTTTGCCTGGGATTACAAAGATATGAAAGCATTACCCACGTGGCTAAGAGAACAATTGCGGTTAGGAAGATTCTGAACCGGCTGAACTTGTAAGTGCTTGAGTCGGAAAGTAGAAGTAACGAGTAAACGATAAACCATTTAACACACACATATATATATATATATATATATATATATATATATATATATATATATATATATATATATATATATATATATATATATATATATGTATATATATATATATATATATATGTATATATATATATATATATATGTATATATATATATGTGTGTGTGTGTGTGAAGGGAGGATGTATAACTTCCCTATGCATCCTTGAAGCGTAGGAGGCCTCACAAGAAACTCTCTAAACCGTTGTTCACTCAAAGGAATGCTTCTATGAACTCTTGAGGATTGAATCCATGCATTTTTGCAAACATAAACTATACTATGTGGCCTTGCTCATGCAAGTCACCAATATGTAAATCCTACTATGAGAATCAATCCTTCCAATACAAACTAGTAATTGCCTTCACTATGCATGCACACAAATACCGTTGTTCACTCATGGAGAGATTTCTCTCATAATATGCAAAGATTGGATATTTGATTCAAGAAAACTTTAGAAAAAAAATGTTAGCTTTCTAAGGAACCAAATACTAAAAAAATGCATACAACGTGATAAGAAAACTGTCCTCAAGACTTAAAGCTATCTAGCTCCTACACTCAAACTCTATGAGCTAGATATGGCTACTCAAATTCGATTAAAATCACTTACTAAATCAAGAGGCTTGCTAAGTGTTGGGGGATTCTTGGACAAGAAGGAGTTTGAGGGTTTGTAGTAGAAAGGGGAAGAGACAAGAGGAGAAAATACACCTTGGAAGCCTCTGCCGATTGATTACAGTAAGACAATTACAATGTTTGAAGCACAATACAAGCCAATACCTCTGGGCACAATCCCACAGAGTGCTCAATTACAAAATACCAAATATCCCAAAGTGTTCTTGCTGCCGGCCTCCTCTGCACCACACCTCCACGTGCTTCAAGCTTATCCTTGTGCACACCTTGCACCAAGCTTCCACTAAGGGGAGGAATGAATACCTTCTGTCGGCACGTGCACACTGCAAGGAGACCTTGAGATCCTTGGGGGACTAGCTTAGCACTCTCTGCACAATCCCTTAGTCACTCTCCATGCACTCGTTCACTTCCACTTCTCTGCGTCGCACACTGGTGACTCTTGCACTTCTCTCTCTTACTCCACTTAGACTATGCTTCTCTTGCTTACTCTAAGATTGGTCCAAGAATAGTCCTTGCCTTGATTTGAGTGTGTCGATCATGTACACTCCTAACTGCAATAGTATCTTGGTGCTCACTTTGATGTCCCAAGATTGTCTTTCCTAGTGGCAGCCAACGACTCACTGTTTTGTCGTGTAGTGACTTTAGACTAAAACCAAAAAATTTTAATGGGGGGCCATACTTTCACCTGTGCGTACGCTGCTGCTTCACATACCTTCACATTTCCTTTTAAGTCTTCACTTTTGCACATAAGGGGGGTTTCACCTGAACCTTCCAAAACACTTTAAACACACTTTGAGCCTTAGGGAAATTAGAGAAAATACCTCTGCAACCTGCAACCCAGTTTCTCCAATTTACCCTTTGTGGACAATTAATTGTGCACTACCTGTGCACTTTGACACTTGCACTTTAGCACTTTGACTTTGCACCTGTTGACTTGGACCTTGACCTTGTTAACTTTGACTAGTTGACTTTGATCTTTAGACTTTGACTGCAGTTGACTTTGATCAACATGACTTTTATGAGCTCAACAGTTGCCCACCACCTAATGTGCTCTCCGTCCCGGAGAGCTATAGCCAAAACTCGGAGCATAATAGACACCATGAAAATAGAGCTGCAGAAACTTGAATAGGACATGTGAGCAACAACCAATTCCACCAAAAGCACGATAGAACAAGCACCAGAGAACCAAAAACTGGATTTTGCCATGGAAAAGAAAAGGGTTGCAATGGGAGGGTAGAAAGGATGGGGAAGGAAGGGCTGATGGGGCTGAGGGGGATAGGGTCGGGAGGGTTAAGGATGTGGCTGGGCAGATGTGTAAAGGGAGGGATAGGGAGAAGGATTATGGGGTCTGGAGATGGGAAAAATGATCAAACAAGAGAGCTACAAAGGGAGCATATGGGAAATATTGAAACATATGGTGAGAGGAGGTGATAATAGACAATGTGGCCAATGTGGTGAAATAATAACATGTGGTAATTGTGCGCAAAACATGTGGGTTTGGACCAAAAGTCAGAGAAAAAGTGGGAATTCGGAAAAATAAAGTCAAAAATTGAGTCCAGAGGTGCCAAAAAACATGAAAATGACTCCATTTTTGTAAAAAACGGCCAACCGAGGCACAATCCAGAGCCAAAAGCTTTTAGCCATTAAAATAAAAAAAATAAAGATAAGAAATATTAAATTATATGTATAATAAAAATAAAAAAAAATTGTGTGTGTGGGTTTTTTTTTAAATAATAATTTTGAACGCCCATACTAAAAAAATCAAGAAAATAAATTGAAAAAAAAAAATAAAAATAATAAAATAATAAAAAAAACAATAAAATAAACAAAATAAAATAAATAAAAAAAATAAAACAAAATAAAATGGGGGGGGGGGGCTGTCAGAACGGGGCGGGGGGGGGGGGGAGGGGGGGGGCTGTCAGAATGGGGGGGGGGAGGCGGGGGGGGGGGGGGGGGGGGGGGGGGGGGGGGGGGGGGGGGGGGTGGGGGTGGTCGGTGGTTGTCGGTGGGGCGGGGGGGAGGGGGGGGAGGGGGCGGGGGGGAGGGGGGGGGGGCGGGGGGTGGGAAGGGGGGGAGGGGGGGGGCGGAGGGGGAGGGGGGGGAGGGGGCGCGGGGGGAGGGGGCCGGATTTTTTTTTTCTTCTTCAACCCGAAAATCCTGGGGGGGGCCTTTTTTTTTTTTGAAAAATAACCCAAAAAATAGAGAAAATTGAAGGAAAAATAAAAAAATGCCAGAAAATTCTGAAAAAAGTCTCATGATATTTTCTACAGGGCTAGGCCCAATTTCCTTCATCAATTCACAGAGAGCCTCCTTTTATTCCTCCTATTTGGCAAGAAAATGATATCGAAAAAGGATAAAAAATGCTAGAAAAATGCTAAAAATGATAGAAAAATTTCCAAAAATACCCAAAATTTTTACTTTTGCAGAGGTTCTAAAATGCCTTCTAGGTTTGCTAAAAACATAAGGAACAAGAATGAAATTGATAAAGAAAACTACTAAAGCTAAGCAAAATGAGATGAGAAAGCTGTGTACAACCTGGACAGATTTTGCAGTTCCAGGTGATTCATACTTCTTCAAGTGTGTTGATGATAGGCCTTGAGCCTTGATATGTTGACTAGTGGCAAGGCCTCTCCTTTCAGCGTCTCTAACTCCAGAGCACCCCAATTTAGCATTGTTTTGACTCGATAAGGTCCTTCCCAATGTGGAAGCCATTTTCCTCTCAATTGTGTATGAAGATGAGGTCTCTGGAGAAGAACTAACATGCCTGGTTCTATGTTGTTGTGCCACAGATGTCAATCATGTGCCTCCTTTCGCTTCATCTGAGTCTCTATCAATTGTTTTGTTGCTAGTAAACGAATCTCCTCCAGTTTATGTAGTGCTCCGAGCTTCTGAGAGACATCACAATCTTTCTTGCCCTGCATGAATGCTATCTTAGGTGATCCATGTAAAAATTCAAAGGGCTCAATGGGCAATATACCATAAACCAGTTGGAATGGAGAATATCCTGTGGCCTCTTTGTAAGCTAACTTGTATGCCCATAGGGTACCTTGATAAGAAATGCCCCAGGAAGTGGGTTGTAACATACAATCCTTCCTTAACATTGAGATTAAAACCTTATTTGTCGATTCAGCTTGACCATTGGCTCTTGGATAGTAGGCACAAGAGGTCCTATGTAGAATTCTATACCTGTTGAAAATTTCTTGCAGGACCTTATTGACAAAATGGGTACCCTGATCTGTACAAATTTCAAGTGGACATCCAAACCTACAATTGATGCTACTGTAAATGAAATCAGCAACAGTTTTGGTAGTGCAGTTGGGGGAGGCAATAGCTTCAGCCCACTTTGTCGCATAATGTGTAGCTATCAAGAGATATTTCTCTCTTTTTGGAATCGCGGGAGGGTAGATGGGCCCTACAAAATTGAGCCCCCACTTCTCAAATGGTTGCCAGGAAGTGGAAACAATCAAGGGGCTATGCCTCTGCTTTGTTGGCTTAGGTCCACACCTCTGGCAAACGTCACATGCCTTTCCCCATTCCTCTGCATCCTTAAATAGTGTAGGCCACCATAGACCAGCATCCAGTATCCTCTGACTCATAATATGCCCTAGAAGGTGCCCACCACCTGTTCCTTCATGTGCAGAGTGAAGGACTTCCTCACTTCTTCTTCTTCCAAACACCTCCTAAACCTGTCATCCTTGCCCTGTCTATATAATTTATCTTCAATGAAGGTATATGGTCTACTCTTGATTAGCAGTCTCTTCCTTTGCACAGCACTAGCCTTTTCTGGATACAGACCAGTTTTAATGAAATTCTTGATATCATAATACCAACCTTGAGCTTGTACAGCAAACAGATGAGCATCTGGAAAATCATCATTGATTCCACTAGCTTGATTCATCATATTGATTCTGGATAGGTGATCCGCCATAACATTTTCTTTTCCTGGTCTGTGGGCTACAGAAAAATCAAACTCTTGGAACAACAATAACCACCTCCATATTCTACCAGTGGCTTGTGGCTTGTTGAGCAAATATTTTAGTGGTTGGTGATCTGTTATAATAATAAATTTTACTCGTAGTAAGTAATGATGAAATTTTTGGACAGCGAAAACCATTGCTAGGGCTTCCCTTTCTGTAGTACTGTAATTCCTTTCAGCCTTGGTCAAGATTCTACTAGCATATTGAATTGGTCTATCCACTTTAAATTCTTCACTAGGTTGGGTCAAAACTGTCCCCATTGCATAGGCACTGGCATCTACATGTATATGAAAGATTCTTGACCACTCAGGTGTGATCAAAATAGGACCAGACACTAACCTTGACCGTAATGTTTGATATGATTTTTCCTCCTCTTCTTCCCATTTAAAAGGTACTTCCTTACCTGTAAGTCTAGCCAGTGGTCTGGCTATCTCTGCATACATTTTTATAAACCTTCTATGGTATCCAGTATGCCCCAAGAAACTCTGAATCTCTTTAAGTGATTTAGGTTTAGGCAACTTTAATATAGAAATGATTTTGTCAGGGTCCGGGGCCATACCTTTAGCCGACACCACATGTCCTAAGAGAGTTCCTTCTATCACAAGGAAATGACATTTGTTTGGATTGAGCTTTAGCTTAGTCTTCATGCATCTCTTGAAAACATTCTGCAGCTGCCTCAAGTGATGGTGCAAACAATCTAGAGGAGTTTCTTTGTGAGAGCCTGAAAACGAAGAGAAGTCATCCATGAAGATTCTAAGTGATTCCAGCAATAGGGGGCCAAAAATGAGATTGACCGTTCTGTTAAAGGTGGCTGGAGCATTTCTGAGCTCAAATGGCATTTTTACATACACATATGTTCCCCAAGGTGTGATAAAAGCAGTCTTTTCACGATCCTCTAGGTGTATCGATATTTGATTATAGCCACTAAATCCATCCATAAAGCTATATAATGCATGCCCAGCCACTTCTTCAATGACCTGCTCTGCAAAAGGCATTGGGAAGCCATTTGGAATGGTCACCTTGTTGAGTGCTCTAAAGTCAACACAAATTCTGATTTTATTAGTATTCTTCTTTGGTACTATAACCATAGGTGAGAGCCACTCTGAGTGTTCCACAGGAATGATGATTCCTGGATCCTTCATCTTCTGTATTTCCACATAGACAGCTTTAGCATATTTTGGATTAAGTCTATAATTGTTCCCTCTTATGCATTTGTCTCCATCAACCAGAGGGATTCTATGCTCTCCATAAGTTGCAGGCACTCCTTCTAAGTCTTTATAATGCCAGGCAAAAGCATCTGTGTAATGGGTCAAGAATCATTTTACCTTTTCAAGGAGCTGTGGGTGGCTCCACAACCAAGTGGCCACCAAAACTGGTCGATTATTGTCTTGAGTGCCTAATTGTATTTCTTTGACAAGATTTCTCTCTACCATATTATCTTCGTGCTCATCTTCTTCCGTGTCTTCTTCTACTAGCTTTTCGTGCATTGCTTCATAAGCAGGTGCATTTTGGATTTCAATGTGTTCCTCCTTGTCCTGCATCCATCCTGTAGGGATTTCTTGAATTGGGAAAGAACACTCTTCATTAGAATCTTTTACCTTGCCTTTGGCTTTAGTAACCTCCTTATCCGTAGTTGTCATATCCTCCTCTAAGTTGTATTTGAGTTGCCCCAATCATGAATGACACTTGCATGCCTCAGCCATGGTCATCCAATTAAGAGGGGAAATCCTCCTTCAACCTGGGGCAATCTTAAAACCACAAAATCTAGAATGAATAGATTACCTTGGACTTCAAGTGGAACTTTTGGGATCACTCCCAAGGGCCTTACTTTGCTTTGATCTGCCAAAGTAACAGTGAAATTTAGAGGCCTTGAAGGGTGGAGTCCAATCTTTTCCATTGTATGTTCAGGCATCAAGTTATTGCCAGAACCACCATCTACAATAACTCCTTGAAATTCATGACCTTTGATAGATACTATCAGCCGGGGACTTTTATAATCTGTAAGGGGTGCTTCCCCTATAATTTTTCCTTTATGTAAAACAGCAGTCTTTGCCACTAAACTTGTAGTGGAAGCTTCATCAATTATCTGCAATAACTCTGACCTGAATTTCCCATCCATCTTTATTAAATCAAAAATACTAACCTCCTTTTTCATGGACTTGAGTAGTTTTGAAGCCTCTGATTCCTTGAGAGCATGGGCTCCAGTTGACTTATCAAACTCCTAATGAGCCCTGTTGAAGGCATGCCCAATGGCATCACTAGTGCATATGAGATCTCCTTTTTGCCTTGTATCTGCACCTGTGGTGGCTTTATCTTCAGTTGGTTCTCTATCTTGATTCCATTCCTTAATCTTTGATCCTTGTCCTATGTCTGCTTGAGCCTTCCCCTTGCTTCTTGTCTGCACAGTCAAAGATTCTATTTCTTCTAATTGCACCACCCTGGTAGATGGTGATGGCTCATTGACTAGATCACACACTTCTTCTTTGTGCACAAAAATCATTGGAATATGGGGCCCGGATGAAGAGGCTTGATTCTTAGGACAACAATTTGTATAATGGTCTCTGGCCTCAAGGCAGTTCCTACAAGGAGGGGCATTTTCTAGTAGGGTGCACCTACTTTGATAGTGCCCGCATTCTCCACATCTAAAACAGATGATTGGCCTCCTAGGCCCATTTCCAAAGTTATTCCTCTGTCTAGGATTATAGTTGTTACCTTGATTTGGTGCAGCAGCCATCACATTTGTGGTTGGTAGGGATCCTCCTTGTGTCTAATATGTCGTTGCAGGCATTCCCCTTGATTGGCATTCATGGGGTTCATGTCCAACTTTCCTGCATAATTGGCAAGTTACACTTAACAGAGGACACTCACTTACTATATGCCCTTGTTTGCTGCACATGGAACACCAAAGTCCACTCTTGATGCCACCTCCTTTGAGCTCCTGCAACTCCTGTCGTAGCTGAGCCAATTCCTCTGCTTGGGCCTCCTCCTCCTTTTGGAGCTTGAGTGCTTCAATCTCCCTTCTCAACTGAGCTACAACAGTCTTCTCCTCTTTGTAGGGATTATTTCTTTTTAAGCCCTCTAGATCCTTCCTTAGCTAGATCACTGGATCCTCCATTTCTGTACCATATGTTGGTTGGGAAGAACTTGCACCATACTAGTGCCTTATCTGCTCCAAGCGTGTGGCTGTGTTGATGAACTCCTCTATGGAGGCTGTAGGTAACACTAATTCCTTTATTTTGCATTGAGTGGCCACTGGTAGGGGCTTAGCTAACCATTTCTTAACAAAGAAATCATGTGGTGGATCTGGCAATTTAGCCATTAGTGCTTTGGCCCTAGTCACAAACTCTGGGAACTTTTCTCGTGGACCCAATCTCAAATTTTCTAGTTCTTCTATGATGATCTCCGCAGTGTTGCCATGCTGGAATTGATTTTTAAATGCATCTTTCATCACATCCCAAGTGGTAAAATGGTTTTTAGCAAACTGGCTGAACCACTTATCTGCTAATCCCTCTAATGTGGCAGGGAAGAGAATCAAAAAGGCATCCTCCCTACCCATTAAGCCTCTAGTCTTACAAAGTGCCAAAAACCTTCTAATGTGTTCATCCGGATCCTCCTGAGCTAGGCCTTTGAAAGAAGGAAACTTTATATTTAATCTTGAGAGTAAGGTTTCAAAGTCTACATGTCCTGCCATGCTCTTGACTGATGAGGTTGAAGATAGTGGACTGGAGGATCTTCTAACAACCTTCCTTCTTGTTTGCTTGCAGGTGACCCTCAATGTTTGGGACCGGGTTGCAGTCATGAGCAGCTCATAGCCCACTTAATATGAGACACTTGATAATAATATTTACCTTTTGGTTGATGAAGTAGCACTATAGTAGCACTGTAGACACGTGACCTCTGCTATACTTTGCACTTGGTTTCTCCTAAGCTCAAATCTCCTTGGAAGTCCCATCGGGCGTGCCAAATTTTGTTGGGGAATTCTTGGAGAAGAAGAAGTTTGAGGGTTTGTAGGAGAAAGGGGAAGAGACAAGAAGAGAAAATACACCTTGGAAGCCTCTGCCGATTGATTACAGTAAGACAATTACAATGTTTGAAGCACAATACAAGCCAATACCTCTGTGCACAATCCCACAGAGTGCTCAATTACAAAATACCAAATATCCCAAAGTCTTCTTGCCGCCAGCCTCCTCTGCACCAGACCTCCACCTGCTTCAAGCTTATCCTTGTGCACACCTTGCACCAAGCTTCCACTAAGGGGAGGAATGAATACCTTCTATCGGCACGCGCACACTGCAAGGAGACCTTGAGATCCTTGGGGGACTAGCTTAGCACTCTCTGCACAATCCCTTAGATACTCTCCGTGCACTCCTTCACTTCCACTTCTCTGCGTCGCACACTGGTGACTCTTGCACTTCTCTCTCTTACTCCACTTAGACTATGCTTCTCTTGCTTACTCTAAGATTGGTCCAAGAATAGTCATTGCCTTGATTTGAGTGTGTCGATCACGTACGCTCCTAACTGCAATAGTATCTTGGTGCTCACTTTGATGTCCCAAGATCGTCTTTACCAGTGGCAGCCAACGACTCACTGTTTTTTCCTGTAGTTACTTTAGACTAAAACCAAAAAATTTTAATGGGGGGCCATACTTTCACCTGTGCGTACGCTGCAGCTTCACATACCTTCACATTTCCTTTTAAGTCTTCAATTTTGCACATAAGGGGGGTTTCACGTGAACCTTCCAAAACACTTTAAACACACTTTGAACCTTAGGGAAATTAGAGAAAATACCTCTGGGACCTGCAACCCACTTTCTCCAATTTACCCTTTGTGGACAATTAATTATGCACTACTTGTGCACTTTGACACCTGCACTTTAGCACTTTGACTTTGCACCTGTTGACTTTGACCTTGAACTTGTTGACTTACAGAGATGAGAGAGAAAGAGAATCCCATAGTTGGCGGCAGATATCGCTAGAGCGATAGAAAAATGCTTCATAGCTGGAAGATGGCTGACACGCTAGAGGAGAGAGAGACATCTATAAAAGGCCATGTGGCAAAAGAATCCGAGGCACCACACGAAAGGAGTTTCCTTGGCAAATGAGATTCCGAGTTGTTAATTAGATGGTCAATGAGCGGGATAATATCCATTCTTTTGAAAACATGTACACAAATTTTATGTGGAGAGCCCAACTATGCATGAATTTAGAAATATACAACGATATGCGTTGAGATTGAAACAAGTGTGGAAGTCCATAACGATGAGAGAAGTATCATATTAAGCTCGTAAAAGCTCACAAAATTTATGAAGGGCATTAAAACAGAAGAACGAGAGATTCCATCTTCTAAATAATCTCCTTTACTCAAACAATTACTTGAAAGACATTAATAGGAAATAAAAGTATCTACACATTTTTGTGGAAGAGGGAGGACTGGTAGTAACCTGATTCATTTAGATTGTTAGAAGAATGTCATATAAATTGAAATCAGAGGGAGATGCTTAGTGTGATCTATTCATTCCAATGGTACTAACATGTTTTTACGCTCCCCATTGAACTTCTTTGTGGATCTCACCTCCAGGTTTATGAAGTATATCAAGTGATTGAAGACCGAAGTAAAGAGTACCCCATCCTGTGGATTGCCCTTGTGGATCGTCTCCTCCAGGTTTATGCGGTTTCTGATTATCTGAAGTAAAGAGAAGGGAGGCTACTGTTGAGGATACCTGAAGTAAAGAGCGGACCGAAGTGAAGACTTGGAAGAAAAGCTTGGACCGCGAAGACCGAAGCGGAATCTCGAGGGCGATTTCTCGCACTGTAGCGAGGGATCTATTTTATATACTAGCCGGCCCCCACTGTAGCGGCGGCTTTCATATTATATCATCGCACCGCACTGTAGCGGTTTTATTGTACCATCGGCCCGCACTGTAGCGGCCTGTTTGTATCATTCATTTTATTGGAGGCTTCAGTTCCGTTTTCGTTTGTATCTTCGAGCTTGATCTACATCACGTGTTTCACTGCGGTATCCGATCGTCTCTTTCCGACGCCCACGGTCCCACGTCTCGATACTTCCGAGGGGCAAGGGGCCCTACGAGGATCGCGCACGCTCCGGAGAGCACAGGCAAGGCGCCCAGCGCGCAAACGCCGCTCGCAAGACAGCGAGAACGGCGCACCAGAGCGGGGCCTGATCCAACCCCAGGCGCCGGCTTTCTGCCACGACCTCCTTCCCGACACCTGAACCCGACATGAAGCGAGGCGGTTGCCCGGTGATCCTCATCGCGTCACCTACTCCTTGAGGAAAGAGACAAGAACCTCGGCATCACACAGAGACTCCAGGTACTAGCACTTCAAGTTATTTGAAATTTTGCATTGCTTCACATACACTGCTGAAACAGAAAGATTGTCTTGCTGCTTCAGTTTGAGCATCCACGCTTTGCATTAGTTTAGTCCATACGTGTGAGCACGTTTTTTTCTTGCTAAGACTAGGGATTTACTGATTTCATAGCTTAGACAGAACATTAGAAAACTTATCACAAAAAGGGGGAAAATACATTGAAATCTTGGGAATTGAAGAGAGGACAGTTCGACTAGACTTTGGCCTAGGCAAATCAGAGAGCTTAGACTGACCTTTACCTCCTGCCTCGTGACTCATCAAGCCTCTTCTCTGATCTCTACTCTGAGCTTAGAGAGATAGTTGAACCACTTTGCTGGACCTTGTGCTACGTTCTAGGACAGAGCAGAGAAGAGAGATGGAGGATATATTCAAGGAGTTGGTAATAGAGAAACAGGGGGCTCGCGTAGTCCAAGCGGTATTGAGAGAAAAAGGAAAGTTCACAGGCTTGAATGTAACCGAGTACCTAGATGTTTTTGAGGAACAGGCACGGATTTATGGTCTACCCGAGGATGTGTTTGCACATTACTTCACACGGGTAGTATCAGGATCCATTTTAGCCCCTATTACAGCACATATAGCAAATCCTTGGGCCGAATTCAGAAAAGAATTGCATAAGTTGTTTTATCTGGAAGACTTTTCCCAACACAGTAGAGAAGGGTTCTTGCGGTGGATAAGCTCTCCGAAGCCCACTGCATCCCTCACTCAACTTTTGAATGAGTTCTTAAGAAGATATGAACAACTTCCACAGGCCGATTTAGATGCTTTAAAACCTGACCTAGTTATATCTTTCCTTAGGATCTTAAGTCTTGAAGACAGGACTGAGGTCGAAAGGAGGATTGAAGAGCCTGGGAAGAGATTTGGATTGACTGAAGATTGGGGTGTAGTGAGGAGAGAGGTAGAAGCGGTTGCCCAAATGAGGCAACGCCAGGCGGTGTTATACGATAGACCTGCAGCGGTAACACCACAACCGCCTAGGGAAGCTCCACTTTCGGCAATTCCGAATGTGCCTGCAACGTCAGCTTTTGCTAATGTTGCGTCCACTTCGCGATCACCGATGGAGCTACAACTTGAGATTCTCAGTCGGCAGATAAAGAATCTTATGGCAATGCAGGCATCTATGTCAAAAGAATTGGCCAGTATCCATAATAAAGTTTATTCTATGGGATATCATGACCCCACTCCTCCTCAGGCGAGTA
The DNA here is from genome assembly GCA_020310875.1 of Ceratopteris richardii. Taxonomy (NCBI): domain Eukaryota; kingdom Viridiplantae; phylum Streptophyta; class Polypodiopsida; order Polypodiales; family Pteridaceae; genus Ceratopteris; species Ceratopteris richardii. Next base: position 12,895,459 of record CM035412.1, read on the forward strand.
CGAGTTATGTAGATACATTACAGAGAGGCACTATACCCATTCCAAATATGCAAGGCTATGTGATGCCACAGCCTGCACCTTCAGTGCAGCCTGTTGCCCAACAGATACCTATACCACCAGTGCAACCTACATTCCAAAGAAACACTGGACCTTTTGAGAGACGAGCGACTGGTGGGTTTGGAGGGGCTAAGAGATGCGTATGGTGTGATGCACAAGAGCATTTTTCTTATGCTTGTGAAGAGCTTAAGCTAGCAAAAGAGCATCAACTGGTGATAGAAATCGATAAGAAGTTATCATGTCCTTGGAGCAGGTCTTCTCCATAGCGAAGCCTGAGTTCAAGGACAATTTCATAAAGCTGGTTAAGAGAAAGAGGTTTCCACTACCTGAAGATGTAGAGATGGAAGAAGCACCTGAAGATATTCAAGTGACAAATGAAGCAGTTACATTGAGTGATACATCTGATGATGATGATGATGATGAGGTTGCCAGGTGTCATAAAAATTCTCTAGGTCCTATAATACCTGATGATAGGATGAGGAAGACAGAAAGTGAATTTAGTAGGACCTTTTGGGCAAGAGGAACTCCAGAGATGAAGATAAAGTTAGGGAGCAACGAGGAGTCATGTTTTGCTCTGGCCTTGATTGACTCAGGGTCGGAGATAAATGTGATTTCTAAGAAGCTCTATGATAAGTTTAGGTGGCTGATTGATAAAGATCATGGATGGAGGATGAGGACAGCGGATAATGGTTCAGGAGCACTGCTTGGGGCATGCGCCTTTGTGCCTGTGACCATAGGTGGGATTTCTGAGGAATTTCACTTCTTTGTCCAGGACCATTGTTCATATGAGGCTATCCTTGGGCAGCCCTTTATAGCTGAGGTAAGAATGGAGACTAAGGCCATGGATGATGGATCTGCCTATGCACGAATCCGTTCTAGATCTGGTCTACATTCTTTGCAAGTGATGATTGTGTGTCCAAATCACTCCAGGAATAGAAAGAATATAAGAAAGAAACCTATTAATTCACATGATCATGATGAGTGTATGCCTGTTGGAGAGTATGGAGCTTCTTCTGATCAAAATTTCTGTTAGGATCCACTGTTGAGTGAGACAACAGTGGGAGTTGGTTTGATGTCTCGCATAACTTTGTACATACTTTTGAAAGCTTTTCTGTTTATTCATCTGCATTCAAATTGCTATGCTTACAGAAAGAAAATGTTTCAAATAAATTCAGAAAAGTTCATGAGATACACTATAAGCATTTAGGAATGATGTTACCTGATGAGAAGATTGAAGATGTGATCCAGTTGGAGAGAAGTTCGACTACTCTGGAAGAGTTTGAGAAGGCATTTGAGAGAAATGAGAAATCAGAAATCATTATGCTCAATTCTATCTTGGAGTATGAGATGATTGATAAGTTTATGAGAGAGCATGAAGTAAATGTAAACACAAAGTATAAGACTGTGGATAAGAAAGTAAAAACTATAGCTCAGCCATTGCCAGAAGATAGTCATGAAAAGTATCTACGAGTGTCGGATGACCCTATGCTGAGACGAAGAGAGCTCATAGGGCATCATTTTACTGATGAGACTATTAAAGAGATCAAGTTTGGAGAAAAACCATTCCTGAGAGAAGAAGAGAAAAAGAAATTTATTGAAGCCATCAAGAAACACGAAAAAGCATTTGCACTTTTCCCACATGAGATAGGTTGTGCAGACCCGAAACAAGTACCTCCCATGATTATCTTTAGAGTGCCACATATACCATGGAATATCCGGCCTATACCAGTCCCAAAGGCTCACTTACCTCAGCTGATGAGGCTACTAAAGGAAAAGATCTCCATGCGGATATTGGAACCCTCATTGGCTCCATATTCGAATAGGTGGTTTACTGTGCCTAAGAAAAATGGGAAGCTTCGTTTCATTCAGGATCTGCAACCTGTGAATAAAGTCACAATTAGAAACGTAGGGACAGGACCCATAGTGGATGAGTTTGCTAAAGCGTTTGCTGGGCATTCCATCTACTCTATGGGAGACCTGTATTCAGGTTATGACCAGTTTCAGTTGGCTATGGAGAGTAGAGACATTACGACCATGAGGACTCCACTGAGCCTTGTACGCATGTGTACTTTGCCACAGGGAGTGACGAATTCTGTGGCTCACATGATGAATGCCATGAATCTGGTTTTACGAGACTTTATACCATCTGTGACTATGCCATTCATTGATGATGTTCCAATAAAGGGATGTGAGGAAAGAGTGAAAGATATGAGTTTAGATGCTTCAGGATGTAGAAAGTTTGTGAGAGATCATATTGCTGATTGTGAGAAGATCTTTGAGAGGTTTGAAGATGTGGGGCTAACACTTTCTTTAGAGAAATCGGTTTTTGGCATTGATGAGGTCCTCATTGTAGGACATCTGTGTGGACATTATGGCCGCAAGCCGTACCCGCAAAAAGTTGAGGCCATTAGCAGGATCTCTGAAGTGTGTCGTAATGTCAGTGAGGTGAGAAGGTTTCTAGGAGCCTGTGTATTCTATGTGATATGGATTCCTTACTTTGCTCACATTGCGAACCCCTTATATGATCTCCTAAGAAAGAGAAAGAAGTTTGTATGGACAGAGAAACAGTCGAGAGCTATGCGTAAACTGAAGCAGCTGCTAATTGAAGCTCCGATTCTGAAGCGTGTTGACTATTCAGGTCAGAGACCTATCATTTTGACCGTTGATACCAGTCCTATTGGCATAGGCTCGGTCATAGGGCAAGATGATGATGAGGGGCAGAGATATGCAGTGCGCTTTGGTGCTAAGATCCTATATGATACCCAAAGAAAATATCCACAGATTAAGAGAGAGTTATGGGGATTAGTGACTGCTTTAAAGAGCGATAAAGAGTATTTCATTGGGGCGAATGTGATAGTTGAGACTGACTGTCTTCCACTGATTGGCATGATTGCAAATTGTTCATCTCCGGACATTGCTATGCTTAGATGCATCTCTTATGTGAAGTTTATAAATCCGGCATTTGTACACATAGCTGGGAAGTTGAATACAGTGGCCGATATGCTTTCAAGAGCAAAATTCGATGATGAGTCTGATGATGATGATGATGAGGTAGAAAGGGATATACATATGATGAGATACGATCCATTGGTGTATGTATATGAGTAGTTCCGAGAGAATGAGTATGATGGTGAGTGGAGAGATATAGGGAGATATCTGAGTACTCTAAAACCTTCCCCAGGCTGGTCCACCAATAAGTATAGATCCATCAGGAAAAAGTCTTACAACTTTTTCTTGAAGGACGGACTTATTTGGCGACACGCTAAGGGCAAGGTAAAGAGTCCACAGAGAGTATTGAGTTCGAGGAGTCTTCAGAGCAAAGTTATGAGAGAGATGCATGAGACCTTATGGGCAGGTCACAAAGGATTTTATGCTACATATGAGAAGATTAGGGAATCTTACTGGTGGCCAGGGATTTATGTGAGTGTGAGAGGTTTTGTAGACACTTGTGCTACATGCCAGGTGCATTCATCAGTTAGGCACAGAGACCCGTTACATCCGACTTACCCTCCTTGTATCCATTACAAGTGGGTAGTCGACCTTGTAACCATGCCCAAAGGGATAGATAAGATGAGATACATTGTACTTGCCAGAGAGGACTTGACCAACCATGTGGAAGGTCGAGCTCTTCATTCGAAGACTACTTATAATGTATGCAAATTCCTTTTAGAAGAAGTGATCTCGAGATTCGGATACGTTGAGAAAGTGGTTGCGGACAGGGGAGAGTTGGATGCGAGAGAGGCAAAAGAGTTCTTTGATCGTCATGGAATTCGATTGTCTCTCACCACTGCCTATAACCCAGAGGCAAATGGGAAAATCGAGAGAGGTCACCCTTCCATTGTGAAGGCGATCTCTAAGGCTTGCAGCGATGACATCAAGCAGTGGCCTAGGTTTCTTCCATTCGCGTTATGGGCTGATAGGATGACTTACACTCGGTCCACAGGTTTCATGCCTGCTGAATTGATGTACTGTCAAAAGCCAATCTTCCCCATCTAGACTCAGATAGTGACATGGTTGACGCTCCCATGGAATGATGGTATGACGAGAGAAGAGTTATTATCATTGAGAATAAAGCAGTTAGAACAAGGAAATGAAAAGTTGAAAGAAGCAGTCCAAAAGTTAAAGGAGTCAAGGTTAAAGAACAAGATCTATTTTGACAAAACCCATCGACTGAGACCACGTAGGATTGAGATAGATGATTGGGTGTTGGTGTACGACAGTACATTCGATACTCAATACGATGCTAGGAAGAAATTGACCAAACGATGGTTTGGGCCGTATGTGGTTACGTCTGTGTTTGAAAATGGTACGTATGCACTTCGTGAGTTAGACAGTACTCCTCTGAGATCTTTGATTGCAGGAAAGAGGATAAAATTATTCAAGAAAAGAAATGAAGCGGATTATGAGATTGAGCAAGAACTTCTAGAGGGAACTGATGACACTGAGGCTGATGCTGATGAAGAATGATAGACCATGGAATTAAAGAGAAGCTGGATCAAAATGAAGAAAAATGACCAGGTGAAACGTTTCTGATTTGAGATGTGTTTTCTTTCTGATAGAGCATATGCATTGCATTGATGTGTGTGATAAAGATATGTATGAGTTTATGAAAATCATGTAGAATAAAGATAACAAATATCTATCATGGGTTTGCATGAAGCATGAGTGACTAGGAAATTATATGAATGAAATCAGTTAGCAGACTAGAGATTTTGGGAGTGAAAGCTTGGGGATGTGATGGCATGCTTAGACCGAGTGCATGTATATACTGATTGATTTGAACACTTAGTGAGTGGGAAACTTTGGATCTTACTATTTGTTTCTTGCGAGATCTTACCTCCATATATATCATGATTTATGAAAAACATTCATACTCAAGCCAGCTTATATGTGTGTGCATGTTGTTGGTGCGCTATGATGGGCTAGTAGGCGGGTGGAACCACCTTGGTCGGGTGATCAAGGCCACGAGCCATAACTAGTTTCGTCATAGGCCCGACCTATCTGTTGTCATGCGCCTGTATGGGTCGATAGGCGGGTGGAGTCACTCGGATCGGGTGGTCAGAGCCACGAGCTGACGTCGATTTCATGCAGGGCTGACGTTGTGTATGTCGTGCGCTATGTCGGGTCGGCAGATAGGTGGAATGAACTTGGCCAGACGGACAAGTCCATGAGTCGCACCCGACTTCGACATAGGCCGATTTGTGAAAAATAAAAGATAAAAAGAAATGATGAGCTGAGATGAAGAGGAAAAGAAAAAGAAAAAGAAAAATGAAAAAGAAAAAGAAAAAGAAAGAAAGATATAACGGAGAGTTGGACAAGTAGGAGATAAATAGTAGGAATCGAGGTATATTCTACAAACTGAGTTAGTAGAAACATATGTATATGCTAGTACTTAGAATGAGCAGTTGGATCTGAACCAGTTGAACGAACAAAAGATCTAGAAAGCCAACGATTTATTCATGTGATTACTTGTCAGATTGCAGACGCAGAAACATAATATGATGTTTGTGAAGCTTGAATCTACCTAATTTTCTAAAATTCATACCAATCTTTATAAAAATTGCATGACTGCATGAGATCATGATTTGAGTTTTGAAAAGAAAAAGATAAAAAGTGTAGAGAGATTTTAAAAGAACCCCGATACTCTTCTGTTGGATCTTGCAGGTTGGCCCATCGGGACGATGTGCAGGTTTAGAGGGGGCGAATGTCGGGATGAAATCCCGCAGGGAGTGTGCATTGTTTTTGTTCAAAAGTTCATTGTTTTTGAGTTTTTGTGTGATGTTTTGATCTAAAGAGGGTACATTTCGTGCATGATTTGACTGATTTGATTGCATGTGTGATAAGAAACCATGTTAGAGATGTGCGTTAGAACCGTGCGTGTAAATAACTGACATTAGATCCATGAAAACTTTAGGTTTGATCCTTGAAACTGACTGGAAACACGAGTTTGTCCTAAGAAAACTGGACTTGAACCCTTCGAAACCCTTAGATGTTAGGTCCGAATTGTAAATAAACCATTAAATTCACGAGTTTGAGTTAATTGTGAGCAAACCCTTGATGTTCCCGACCAAAAACCCTAGGTCGGACCCTTGCCATCGGTGTTTATCCTAGGTCAAACCCTTAGATTAATTAACCCTGTATATAGTGTGAAACCAAAACATTAATTTAGGGAAAATAAAAAAAGAGAAAAATAAAAAAAATAGAAAACAAAGAGATGTGATTTTCCAAAATTAGTAAATGAACATGCAAGATGATCTAGAAATAGAAATTTAGATAAGGAGGTTAGAAGATTCTAGAGAAGTTCGAGAGAGGGAGAAACCTATAAATAGGTCTCCAGACATCATTTGTTTCTCCCCATTGAACTTCTTTGTGGATCTCACCTCCAGGTATGCTCCTTGTCCTTGCATGTTATGTTTGTTCATCTTTTGCTTTCTTGTTCATATTGCCATGGGGATGCCCCGAGATGGAGGTAGTCTTCTTGCAGGGTCAGTTAGCTTGTGAGTTCTTTTTGTTCACAATTGTACAATTATGGTTATAAGGACTAGAGCTGGCCACACGCAATAGATAGATCAATCGGTGCATATGAGAGAGAGAGAGACTACGTTAGACATTTGACTACCGGCTGCTTGTGTGATGGCGGCTGAGACAGAGGAGAGAGAAAATATTGGCTGCTAATTCAGAGATTGACGGTCGACTCCTGTAGCAGAACACTGTCGGCGACGTGTCACAGAGAGAGAGAAATTGGGCGTGAAGAGAGACTCCGTTGCTCTGTTAACGCTGGAGAGATTCTGGGAGATTTCGCGGAGAGAGAGAGAAAGAGATTCACGTAGCTGAACGGTGAGAGAGATAATCATCATGGCGGCGCAGACTCTTAGAGAGAGATGAGGCACCCAACTCCTAGAAATTCATGGCTACTATCGCGCGATGATGATGGTGTAGAGAGAGAAATCCATAAGCCTAGTTGGAGACGCGAATGACTGCAGTCGCAGAAAGAGCCGGAAGAGCTGCTCGACTGTCGGTGTGAAGAGAGCGCTGCAAAATTCATCCTAGGGAAGAGAGAGATAGAGAGCTGGCAGCTCGTACGTGGACTTGTCCCACAGATAAGCAGGAAGAGAGATTCCTGCGGAGTCTCCTGGCGCCGCTGCGTGGCTGGCAGACACAGAGCGGAGAGAGAGGATTGTCTGTGGCGGCGCAGTGTTCTGGATAGAGAGAGAGAATCTCTCCCCCTCCCACGGCTGCAAGAGCGCAACACGAGAGAGAGAGAAAGAGAGAGAGGCTCGTATGTCGGTGCTACAGCGATGAGCGGTGGGCTATTGACAACGCACAGTGATTAGAGAGAGACCGCCTGGAGTTTGAGAGAGAGAGCCATGAAAAGGCGGCACTTAGAACGCTGGACAGAGATGAGAGAGAACGAGAATCCCATAGTTTTTTTTTTTTTTTTGAGAAAACAGGAAATATAAAATTGATGCTGGTAAGAAAAAAGATACAAGAAGACTATCAGACTAGCATGAAGTCTGATCAGAACCAGGGGAGAAAGAGTCCTAAAATAAGGTAGGACTCATATTTTTACAAGGTTACAATAATCATCAAGGATAGTGATCATCTGTAGCCTAGGTTTAGAGTACATCTTGAGGAGTTTATTCTTCCACACATTAAAGGGATTATTCCTAATAATAACAAAGGAATTTTTTTCTTCCAGGCAAGTATCACTACTGGAGGTAAAGCAGAACTTGAGAATTTTCTTCAATCCCAACAAAAAGGAAAAGAAGTAATCCTTTCTACTCTTATTGAAAATGGCACTGTTCCTGGTCTTCCATATAAACCACAAAGAGTGTATTCTGAGAAACTGCCAAAGAAGAATGTCCATTCCACCAGCTTCTCCCAGCAGGATATCTTTGCAATTAGGAGCCTTTAGACCTTGGCTTTGACAGTAGCATCTAATTCCAACCCAAAATCTGGAGGACCATTTACAATTGACAAACAAATGGTCCAAGTTCTCCTCCTTGCCACAGAGCTTGCAATTACCAGCATCAATTTTATATTTCCTAGCAATACTTCCTGTCCAAATGCCTTTGTGAAGAATAAGCCAATTCAGGCAGGCTTGCTTATTTGAGAAGGGGAAGGCCCAAGCACACTGGAACCTGTACTTCCACTGCAAGGAGGACCACTGAAGATCCCATTTCTTGTTGAGTTTCCCTGTTATCTCTTTGATACTTCTGCCTTTCTTTTTATAAGACTTAAGAATATCCTCAGCCACATCTTGGAGAGAGATCTCCTTCCTCCACAGGTGCTCTTTAATCTTTATCTTCAAAATTTCTTTCTGATTAGCGATAACCTGTTTACATTGGGCAGAAAGGCCGTCAATTTCAGAAATGGCAGCTTCATTAATAACATTACCTGATATTAACAAGTCCTGCCAGTGAGCGAGACCCTTTTTTCTGCACTTATTCCATCTAATAGGAAGGGAAGAGGAAGGAACAGAATTAAACCAACCATACCAAATGGAGTCTTGAGCAATGAAAGACATGTTGTGAGTAAAGTAAATAGGCAAATTATACTTAGCCTTCACAGTCATCCAAGCTTTCCAAAAAGAACAAATAAGCTGGCTACCCTTGGGCACAAATTCAACAGGAGAAACAATAACATCCCAAAGAGAGCAATTGACCCAACTTTTATTAAGCTTTATGTTGAATTTACTAACATTTCTTTTAATTAAACAGGCCCAAAAATCAGAAGAGGAGACAGATCTGACAATCCATTTAGCAGCCATTTGGGTGGCCATTCTGGAAGGGCAAATGAGACCAAGCCCACCTTCATCTTTTCTCATACAACAAATATCCCAAGCAACTTTGGGAATTTTAGAGCCTCCCCACAAAAATTTTCTAGCAAGGGAGATGGCTTGGCCAAGTTGCTTTTTACTAGGCTGCCAGCAGGACAGAAAATAAGTAAGGGAAGGAAGGATATAATGCTTTAACACAAAAGATCTCTGAGAAATACTAGAATGCACATCAGACCACTTAAAAATTTTGGCCCTAAATTTATCAAGCACCCAATTCCACCTTTGATCATAAGATATGCCAAAGCCCATGGGAATGCCCAAAAGTCTGAAGATACTCCCTTTTTTGATGATATCACAACCTGCAGCAACAACACAGTCAGGAGTCTTATTATCAGAGGCAAAAAAACCAGTTTTCTGATGGTTGACAACAGAACCACTAGCAAAACAGAAAATGTCAAGACATTTAAGAAATTGGCAAGCAGATTTTTCTTCAGCAATCATCAACATATTAGTGTCATCTGCGAACATCTGCAGACCAAGGGGAGAGCTGGCTTGGGGAATGTCCAAACCAGAGATGGTCCCTTGACTGAAACTAGACTTAACAAGCCAGCCCAAAGCATCACTAGCAATAGCAAAAAGAAGGGGAGCCAGGGGACAACCTTGTCTAATAGACCTGCACAATTTAAAAGGGTTAGAAAGATGGCCATTAATAGCAACTTTAGAAAAAGCATTCCCAAACAGAATACTGACATATCTAATAAACTTTTTGCCAAAACCAATGTCATGAAGGGACTGGAGAATGAAATCCCATTCAATCCTGTCATAGGCCTTATCAAAGTCAATTTTGAAGAAGTAGGTGTCAATATTAAGCTCTTTATAATACTCAAGACTTTCCCAAATGGTGATGATGTTGTCCAAGATAAATCTTCCCTTGATGAAACCTTTTTGCTCAGGCAGGATAATACTATCCATTAAAGGACTCAGCCTTCTGGCCAAAATGGAAGCAAAAATTTTGTAAAGAGAAGTCAGACAGGAGATGGGCCTCCAATTGTTTAAGTCATCTTTGGGACCCCTCTTGTGTAAAAGCTTAATCACCCCCGTGTTGATAAAAGGAGAAAGGGATCCCCTTCTAGAAGCTTCTTGCCAGATCTTGAGAATTATGGGCACCAACAAATCCTTGAATTCCTGAAAAAATTCATAGGGCAAACCATCATGACCAGGAGATTTACCAGGTTTCAATTTGTTAATGGATTCTCTAACCTCACCCTCAGAGAGGGGCATGTCTAGGAGGGAGTCCATTCCCTGAGGAACCATTTTTTTCCTACAAAGGGCAATGGTAGCTCTTGCACTCCAAACAACTTCCCCCCTCTTGGGAGGCATAGAGAATACATTAGCAAAGAACTTATGAGCAATCTCTAGGTTATCTTTCATGTTAGAAGCCAAGATACCATTAATGTCTTTGAGCAGGGGGATGAAGTCCCTAGCTTTCTTTTTCCTCATGATATCAAACATGTGTTTATTAGGCTTGTCAACTTTTCCTGCCCAGAATTCCCGAGACGTGGCAAGGGCACCTCTAGCAAGGAGGTAATCAACTTTCTTAACCTTTTCCTGCAACTCAAGGATTTTAAGCCTTTTGGTATTCAAATCAAGCTTAGAGGTCTCAATAAGATTAATTTCCTGCAAGGTCATCATTCTTCTCTCATACCTAATATTTTTAGCTTTATTTTTGAAGTGCTTAAGAGAATTTTGAATTTCTCTAACAGCGTCTTCCCAAGCCACAAAAGGAGACTTATCCTTATTGAAATGAAGAATCAGAATATCAGAAATTTTTTCCTTCACAATAGGAATTTTAAACAGGGAGGAGTCCATGTGAGGCCATCCAGCACGATACGAGGTGTTGTTATTGAAAAGATTCACTATCAAAGGTAAATGATCAGATAAAACAAAGGAATGATCTAAATCACAATTATAATTCCACAGGTTTTTACTCCTACCAGCATGCATGTAAAATCTATCCAATCTGGCAGACAGAAAGTTAACATGATTTCTGTTGTTCCAAGTGTGACCTGTGTTAACAGACAGATCCAACAGATTGTGATTGTTGACCAGATTTAACCAGCTATGCCTCTCACCACCAGAGATAATATTCTCACAATTACCAATCCTATCACCAAGGTTAGTGACCATGTTGAAATCACCTGCCAACAGGATAACATCATTAATTTTATTAATCTCTTCCCAGCATTTGGACCTTTGAGAAGCCTGATTAGCAGCATAAACACACACAACAGTAAAGTTGAGAGGCTCTTTACATTTAACAGCAACCCACTGGTTAGTATTACTCTTATACACCTCTTCAATAAGATGACACACATCATTAGACACCCCAATGGCAGCACCACCTTTGCCACTGTGATCAGTATGAACCCAATGGTGAGAATTCGAAACAATCTTTAAATTCGACAAAAGGGAGGAACCCCCCAACTTCAGCTCCTGTAAACAAATAAAGTTAGGAACAAGAGAAGAATCTCTGAACCAGCTATTAATTGACTTGCTCCTGACAGGATCAGAGAGCCCTTTAGTGTTAAGAGAGATCAATTTTATACAATCCATGGACAAAAGAAAGAGAAGAGAACTTACTTCTTAGGATTCTTACCATGCTTAACTGCAGAAACCGAATTCCTGAGCATTTCCTTTCTTTTGGACTTGGTTTTACCTTTAATATTAGGTGACATGACACTGGTCATATGAACATCTTGGTCATTGCTGGGACCAGCACCCACCAGATCTGTAGTATGTTCATCAAATTTATTGATTTGATCCATAAACATTTCATCACAGTTACTTAGGGAGTCTTCTTCAGACAAATCCGCAACAGGTATTGAGTCAGTAATAGGTCTGGGAGCCGATTCCCCCCAGACAGATTCCTTTCCTTCACATTCGTTGGGAGATTCCAATCTAGATTTACTTACCTGACCCTTTACATTCTTGGTCTCCTCAACCTTTGAGTTGTGCATGTTAACATCAAAGTTATGACTACCTTGAATTTTATTATCCACAATGTCTTCAGAGGACGAAGGAAGATGATGATCGTTGGCAGCTTCTCCGAGAACCTGATAAGGATTGAAAACACCTTTGTAGAGAGGTTCAGACCTGATTACAGAGCTAGGGTTTTTCTTCCTTTGCTTGACAGTGACTTTTTTGAACCCTGATTCATCTTTGGGGGGAGTTTTGACATTAGGAGCAGAAGCTTTGGTGCCCATTTCCTCACCTGCATTCTCTTTAGTCTGATTTTTATCAAGTAAAGGACAATCCTTTATTAAATGACCTTGTTTATAGCAGTTAAAACAAGCATTAGGCAAATTTCTGTAAAATACTTTTTGAGCATGCAGCCTAAAACCTTCAGAGTTTTTAATGAGAAGCTCAGACTTAATACTTTTAGAAATATCTACTTCAATAAGCAACTGAGGTTCCCATTTGATATTGAACTCTTTTTTTTGCTTTTGCCCCAGAACCTTACCAATGAGAGAACCAAGCTTGTCAAGCCATGGGTAGAATTCTACTGGAAAATCTGGAAATTCCACCCAGACCGGAACTTTAGTAGGTTTGTTATTTCTGGGATTAAAGCCAGGATACCACTTGTAAAATGAGAGAGGAGTGTTTTTTATTATCCAATGACCCTCTGCTATAACTTGCAAGGCACTACAAACATCATCGAAAAAAAATAGAAAGAAATTATTGGGAAGGAACTGCACATGCTTCGCAAACAGCCCTTTGCTTTCCCAATTCACACGCATCCAATTTTTAAGAAGATCTAGCGCTGGTCGAGGACCATGACAGTGAGCTATCACAACCTTGTCTTCAAGGTGAACATTCCACTTATTCAGAGCTGAGCTATCTATAACCAAGGTGCATTCTTCCTGATGATTAGATTCAAAGTCAATATCAATGGAGTGCACACCCTCCTTATCATGAGAGGAACTAGCAACCCCATTATCCTCCAAGATCTTGCTTTTACCTTTGATATCATTAAGCAGAGAATGAGGAAAGACATTACCTGAAGATTCCTGATTTGAAAACATTGAGAAAAACCCTTTCTGATGATTCTGCAGAACCTTGGCGTAAGATGCTGCCCCATGCAAAGCTTGAGGATTGAACTGATCTCGCACAGCTTGCGCACCATTAAAATCAACTTGTCTAAGCTTATCATCCGACGCATCCACAGAACCTGTAATACCTTCGAAAACAGGATTAATCAAAGAGCTAATAATACCATTGTTACCTTCCCTTTTGGATCCAAGTAGACCAATAGGTAGCGCCTCGTGTAAGGCCATGGCAGCTCTGAGAAGTACAGCACAGCCCGCAGGAGACCTCAACTGACAGAGCAGAGCAAGGTCCCCCTCGCAGCGAGGGGGACGAGACAAGGACGCGCGAGGAACTAGAATCCCATAGTTGGTGGCAGATATCGCTAGAGCGATAGAAAAATGCTTCATAGCTGGAAGATGACTGACACGCTAGAGGAGAGAGAGAGATCTATAAAAGGCCATGTGGCAAAAGAATCCGAGGCACCACACGAAAGGAGTTTCCTTGGCAAATGAGATTCCGAGTTGTTAATTAGATGGTCAATGAGCGGGATAATATGCATTCTTTTGAAAACATCTACACAAATTTTATGTGGAGAGCCCAACTATGCATGAATTTAGAAATATACAACGATATGCGTTGAGATTGAAACAAGTGTGGAAGTCCATAACGATGAGAGAAGTATCATATTAAGCTCATAAAAGCTCACAAAATTTATGAAGGGCATTAAAACAGAAGAACGAGAGATTCCATCTTCTAAATAATCTCCTTTACTCAAACAATTACTTGAAAGACATTAATAGGAAATAAAAGTATCTACACATTTTTGTGGAAGAGGGAGGACTGGTAGTAACCTGATTCATTCAGATTGTTAGAAGAATGTCATATAAATTGAAATCAGAGGGAGATGCTTAGTGTAATCTATTCATTCCAATGGTACTAACATGTTTTTACGCTCCCCATTGAACTTCTTTGTGGATCTCACCTCCAGGTTTATGAAGTATATCAAGTGATTGAAGACCGAAGTAAAGAGTACCCCATCCTGTGGATTGCCCTTGTGGATCGTCTCCTCCAGGTTTATGCGGTTTCTGATTATCTGAAGTAAAGAGAAGGGAGGCTACTGTTGAGGATACCTGAAGTAAAGAGCGGACCGAAGTGAAGACTTGGAAGAAAAGCTTGGACCGCGAAGACCGAAGCGGAATCTCGAGGGCGATTTCTCGCACTGTAGCGAGGGATCTATTTTATATACTAGTCGGCCCGCACTATAGCGGCGGCTTTCATATTGTATCATCGCACCGCACTGTAGCGGTTTTATTGTACCATCGGCCCGCACTGTAGCGGCCTGTTTGTATCATTCATTTTATTGGAGGCTTCAGTTCCATTTTTGTTTGTATCTTCGAGCTTGATCTACATCACGTGTTTCACTGCGGTATCCGATCGTCTCTTTCCGACGGCCACGGTCCCACCTCTCGATACTTCCGAGGGGCAAGGGGCCCTACGAGGATCGTGCACGCTCCGAAGAGCACAGGCAAGGCGCCTAGTGCGCAGACGCCGCTCGCAGGACAGCGGGAACGGCGCACCAGAGCGGGGCCTGATCCAACCCCAGGCTTTGCATCTGACATAGCCTGAGAATCATTTACTGCACATGCCAAATGATTTATTGATCTTTCATAGTCTATGAGCTTATACAGCCCATGACATAAAATGCCAGAAGCAATAATCACATCTCCATTCGACAGATCATGAACTGCACACCTGTCATCAACAAATTTCACAACCAAGCCAATCTTGGCTAATGCAGAAACTGATAACCGGTTCTTCTTGATCCCTGGCACAAATAAAGCATCTAACAAAGTGAAAGAACTACCATAAGTAGTAGTCAGAATGATCTTACCAACTCCCATAACAGGATAAGAGGAGTTGTTGGCACATGTAACAATATTCCGTGTAGGGGAAGGCTCAAGTGAAGAGAAGAAATTGCACTGTGAGGTAATATGTTTGGTCGCCCCACTGTGAAAATACTAGCAAACATCTGAGTCTACTGCAGACATGCACTGCTCATGAGAAGATGGGTCAAAACTGCAGACAGTAGTAAACACCCATTCTTCTTCCTACACAAGATTAGCATACTCTGTTTTTGGTGTAGAGGCCTCTACAACAACCACTCCAACCTCTTTCTTCTTTGCCTCTTTAGCAGCCAGCTTTAAACAGTTCTTTATGATATGATCATTCCCTTTACAGTACTTACAAAATAATTTTTGCTTTTCTGATTTCTTCTCATCTTTATCTTCCTTCTTCAAATATGCAAAATTAGTAGATTTTTGCTTACTAATTGAAGAGCTCCATTTTCCTTTGCCCTTCTGACTAGCCAGGAAAGCTTGATTTGCAACTCGCATAATGGACATGTTCTGCCTGGACTGATCTTCTTGCAATAGAATAGAGGCCAACTCCTCAAATGATAAGGCACTCGGATTGCCTTTCATCATCAATCGAAGAGTAGAAGCAAAACTCTGATATGAATCAGGAAGACCATTCACAACGGTCTGCACAAGTGAGCTATCTGGTATAACCTCATCAACAGAAATCAATTGTTCCTTCAAGTCTTTGATCTTCGTTAGGAAACTCTCCATAGAATCACCTTCATTCATGTGCTCACTCTCCAATTGTTTTCGGAGGTAAGCAACACGAGCTTCATTCCTAGCTTGGTACAATGTGATAAGTGTATCCCAAGCATCCTTAGTTGTTCTGCAAGAGCAAATGTGAGGAATAATGGCACGTTTGATAGACAAAGTTATCAATGCATGTGCTTGGGTATCTCTGCCATCCGAACGAATCTTCTCTGCACTAGGTGCAGTAGAAACTGTAGCACGAACAGGAATATGCAGAATATCATCATCTTCGACACCTTCTGCAATGAGCTTCAGTACCTGTAGTTGTAACAATTGCAGGTATGATAGGATGTTTTTCGATACCCTACACAACGTTCCACGATCCTTTTGCAACCAACACATGTCGCATCATATAAGCCCATAACGGTTAGTTGGTACCATCCAACTTATCCTCAATAGCCAACATACGGAATACATCACTTGTTTCAGCCATGGTCGATGAATAAAATAACTTGATGCCAAAAAATTGACTGTATCTCAAAAAGTTCAACAGAATTGCACAGAGAATTCCACTAGACCTGTAGCAGACTTCAAGACGCTTATACTAGTGAACAAAAACTGGTATGTACCTTTGGCACGAAAAGATAAAATAGCCTGCACTAGCACTGCGATAGTGCATTCGGAGGCCGAAACGAGCTCAGATCGTGATTTCGATACCATAGAGCGAAGCGGTTTTGATCTCGAAAACATGTTGAGTATGCTCACCAAAATTCTTGTGATTTTGAGACTACAATCGGAGGAGTGTCGAAGGCGCCCTAGATGAAGCGACGAACTGCTCTGATACCAATTGTTGGAGTTAGACGTCTACAGAAGCACGTGAACAGCGCAAGGAAGAAGAAGAAGCTTGGAGCACAACACACAGTATTGAATGTATTACTAGAGAATGTACAAAGATAAGTAGCCCCTTAGGGCAATAGGCATATATACAAGCCAGGGGGAAAAATTCTCCTAAAGAGGGAAAAAAGAGCCCCGGCGGTCCTAGAGTGTTCACACACATCACTGCCTAAATATATGAACAATTATTATTATTCTAACTTTTTAAGTTAAATTTACTAAAGTATAATGGACATAAGTAATTTGATAATGTAATTAAATGCTTCAATATATACACACATAAATTAATTAAATATTCACACACACATATTGTAATTTATTTAATGATATTATATATATTAACCATATATACTTATTTTAATAATTTATAGAACCTTTATGTTCACACACATCAAACATCACACCTTCCACTCCCAAGAACTTGAATAGAGATTAAACGCGCTTCTGATGGCAAAGCGACGTTTAACACTGGTGCCGTTTGTGGAAATGTGGCACCAGATGTAGCAATAGAGTGTTGCAGAGTGATTCTGGAAGAAAAGGTTGTGAAGCGACAGTAAGGAAGAGTAGTACGCAAAGTATTGCAAACGTGATATATGCTGGTTACTCGTTCCGGTGAGTCGTACCCAAAGTATAGGAGAAACCAACAGTCATGGGCGATACCTAATTTGCTACGGACGCCCCCAGGAGGTAGAAGTGTAGATAAGTTTAACCCAGTTGTCAAGGAAGTGAACAACATTAGTAGTGATTCCGGTAGCATTCCGGTGGAACGCACTGTGATTTCGGCAGATTTCGGTGCGATTTCGGTGCAGTCTGTCGAAGATATAGTAACTCTAGAGTCTACCAGGACGCAGTATACAATTAATTTAACACCATCTGGTCAAGATTCGAATTTGTCTGAAGGTAGAAGCGTATTGGCCAAAGCAATCAGTAAAGGTGAAAATATACCTTGTTTTGGTGAAAATTCGACAAATTCTGGTGATATTTCGGTCCTAGTTACCGAGAGTTCACAGTTTCCTGGTGACAATTTACCTGGTGAATCTTCATTCAGGTCACCATCATTCAGAGTAAGCTTCCATACATTTGATATTAAGGAGGAAGGTAGCTTATTCAAAGCTGAAATCCGAAAGCTAGAGACTGAACGATATTATCAAGCTAGAGAATACACAAGCTGACGATACAAATTCCGAGGGTCAAGAAATTCAACCTCGGAACTCAGGAGATAGTAACAACACAACAGTCAGCACCATGAGTGGGCAATTACAACAACAACAACAACAACAACAACAGCAGCAACAGCAGCAGCAACAACAACATCAATTTCCACCCCGACCGGCTCCAACAGGAGTAACATACACCAAATTCGGTGGATTTCCAGGTGATGATCCTGATGCCCATGTGCGTACTTTTGAGATTAGTTATGCCGTACTAAACCATCCATCGGATTCGGCATACAAGGCCATCGTATTCCAATCTACATTAGTTAATGAAGCAGCAAGATGGCTTACAGAGTATGATTTTAATCATTTTGTTACCTATGAGGTAGTACGAGATGCCTTTCTGCAGAGATTCCGGTTAAAGAAAAAACCGGCTGAAATTTTTGATTATTTACAGAACAACAAATAGAGACTGCACCAGACTGTGCAGGAATATGCTACCTTGTTTAGAACAAATCTGAGGCAATTACCGCTGGCTCATGCCAATCTACTGGATGATGTCATCACTCAATGGTTTATTAATGGTTTGAATCCATAGCTCAGACAGATTATGATCATATGCTGTGTGGGAGCTATGAGCCTAGATGCGGTTATTGCAATGGCTCTGTAGCTCGAAAATAAGGTTAGAGGTTAACTGAAGACCGGGAATGGTTGAAAGCTAGTAAAAATATTGTAGAAGATCAAGCTAGACAAATGTACTGCACCACGTGCAAGAATTCAGAGCATACCAGTGCCACTTGTGCCCTCAATCAATTGGTTTGCGCTATCTGCAATACCACTGGACATTCCACCGAAAACTGTGCATACAACGCCAAAGTGCAAGGAATAGCAACAATAAATGCAATTATACAGGAACCAGGGCAGCCTGCCACTCACTATGTACCTCCTCAGATGAGAAACAACCAGCAGCAAGGATACCGAAATTATCGAGTACAGAGGAATAATAACTACAATGCAAACCGTTAGCAGACAGGTAAATCACAGGAAGGTCCTGCTTTGCCACCCCCTCGCTGTCATTTTTGTGATGAATTAAGACACATTCGAAGATTTTGTAAAGATGCAGCCGAATATGATCAAAGGAAGAAAGAGCGCCAGAACCCAATGACAAATATGGTTCATATCACACCAATCGAAACACAAGCTGTAGTAGTTCAGACCAGATCCGGTAAGCCATTGTAACTAGTAGCTGAAATATTTGAACCAGGCATTCGAGAACAACAGAGAATGTATAACAAAGCTAGCCAATGGACTACCGCAAAACCTTCAGTGTTCCCAGATCCAATTTCGATAACACAAATTCCGCTGCCAAAGGAAGGATCACCGGAACAAGAATCAACCCCAGTAACAGACGCATCGTCTTCAGAATTGGTGAAAAATACAAGCCAAGCAGATCAGGCATGGGAAATTTTATCCAAGGCATCCATTACTCTTCCTCTTGGCCAATTACTTGCATTAGTACCAGGAGTTCGACAACAATTTCAGCAACAGTTCAGTCCTGTGTCTTCTTGCATTCTAGCAAGAATGACAGTACAACCGAAAACTGACTCTACAGTTGATCATTTGGCTCCTCTAATTATGGTACAAAAATCATAAGATTACACAAGTACTAATTGATGGTGGGTCTGGTGTAAACATGGCCACGGCAGCACTTTGTAAGAAGTTAGGATGGACCGAAATTGAGCCTGTCGAGTTTTTTGTTAGAATGGCCGACCAATCCCGAGTCCACCCAATAGGACTTGTAAGGAATGTACCGATAACTTTGCAGGGTACAACTTTTAAGATGACTTTCATAGTTTTAGAACTACCGGAGTCCAGTCTTGATTATAATCTTCTTTTCGGCCGTCCTTGGTTGAAACAAGCTAAGGTTATACAAGATTGGTCAGCACAGAAACTCACTTTTAAGGACAATAATCGTAAATATGTTGTCAAATTAGATGCTATTCATCCTTGTGAACTACATGCTACACCTTATGTTGCAGAACCAGTTCACATGTTAGATGGTTTGTCCGATGATGAAGAAGAAGAATTTTTTAAGAATAACATAGATTTGATCTCCCTAGGGACTGTTGATCTACAATCTGTTGTAGATAACTGGAATCTGACCGTTTGTACGGTGATGCCTGTGACCGAAAAGGTAGAAACAGAAAATATTGTGGCTAAGGATGACGCTGATATACAACAAATTTTACAGTCCGTTGATGATTCAGGAAAACCTCGTCAATTCTATGTACTTGAAGATCAGTTAATTACCTATAATTTAGGAGATGAAGCTAAATAGCGATGTGTCAAAATAAAGGAAGGATTGCCTGAAGTATTCCAAACAGATTTGATCCACCTTATTCGTGAGTTCTCTGATGTTTTTGCATGGGATTACCGTGACATGAAGGGTCTGGACCCTCGCATATATCAGCATCGAGTTGTACTTAAACCGGAGGCAAAACCAATTTAACAACCCAGCTACCGGACGAATCCTAATTATGCCGCACAGGTAAAAGCAGAGCTTGATAGGTTATTAAAAGTCGGATTCATCGTACCAGTAGAACATGCAGAAGGGATATCTCCAATTGTTATTGTTCCTAAGAAAAATAAGCAACTTCGAATATGTGTAGATTACCGGAAACTGAATGCAGCTACAGTGCCTGATCCGTTTCCTCTTCCATTTCTTGACACGATGCTTGATAGAGTAGCAGGTAATGAAATGTACTCCTTCTTAGATGGTTACAGTGGGTATAATCAGGTCAGAATGGCTGAGCAAGATATACCAAAAACATCATTTATTACCAATTGGGATGTTTTCGCTTGCACAGTTATGTGGTTTGGATTAAGAAATGCTCCTAGCACTTTTCAACGATGTATGCAGAAAATCTTCTCACCCTATCTTACTTCCTTTATGCAAGTATATCTAGATGATTTCTCTTTATTTGGTAAAGTGATAGCACACCTGTATCATTTACGGTGTTGTTTTGAGAAATGTCGTGAATACAAACTCTGTCTGAATCCAAACAAATATGTGTTTGCAGTTTCTTGCGGTAAGCTGCTTGGTCATATTGTGTCTGCACAAGGCATACAAGTGGATCCAGATAAAATTGCAGCTGTATTAGAAGCACCTGTGCCTACTACGCCAAAGGAAGTAATGCGCTTCATGGGTCAAGTAAGATGGCATGGTCGCCATTTACGGTGGCTTGCCCATTTGGCAATACCCCTCAATCGTTTAATCACTAGTATTCCTAAATAGTTTGCTTGGACTCAGGAATGTCAAATTGCTTTTGATCGTCTAAAAGGATTATTAACGCAAATTCCAATTTTACAACCACTTGATTGGGAACACCCATTTCATGTTTTTGTAGACGCATCAGATATCGCAATTGGAAGTGTTTTAATGCAAAAAATTGATAAGTGGTTTAGGCATGTTTATTATGCAAGTAGAAGGCTTGCTCCTACTGAAAAGAATTATTCAGTCACTAAAAGAGAATGTCTTGGTTTGGTATATTCTGTAAAAAAATTGTGGCATTATTTATAAGGCAAAAAATTCATCTTTCATGTAGATCATGCTGCACTGGTATATCTAGTTCGTCAGCAGCATTTAGGTGGTCGATTAGCACGTTGGATTCTATTGTTACAAGAATTTTATTATGAAGTGATCCATCGACCCGGAACTGCACATGCATTAGCGGATTTTCTTTCTCGGTTGGATTCCGGTGAAGCTCCGGTCGGTGTTGATGACACCACACCTGCAATTTATGTTACTGAATCAACTAATGATGAATCTGGAGAACCTCTAGTGACACCTACTTACTATGATTAGATTCTAACCTTTCTTACTGATGGATATCTTCCTGCTCAGACTTCTCCTACAATGCATAGGAAAATTGCAGTTTACAGTCGCAGATTCCGGTTAATTGCTGGAGAATTGTACTATATGGATCACACTGGAGTTTTACTTCTTTGTATTCCTCCACATGAAGTAAATTCAGTTATCACTCTGGCACATTCAATACCTTCCGGTGGACATTTTGCAGCAGATTTAACGCATCAGAAAATTTTGCAAAGTGGACTTTGGTGGCCAACTATGTACAAAGATGTATCTCAATTTGTCAAAGAGTGTGACAATTGTCAGCGGTCTGGACAGCCTTTGCAACGGCATTTTTTCCCTCTCCAACTTGTATTACCATTGGAGCCCTTTCAGAAATGGGATCTTGATTTTATTGGACCTATTACACCTCTAGCAATACTTAGCAATAATCGTTATATTCTGACATGTACAGATTATGCTACCAGATGGGCAGAAGCTTGGGCTTTATGGTCTCCTACAGCTATTTCGATAGCAAAGTGCCTAATGAAAGATGTATTTCCACGATTTGGGCTACCTTTGGAACTTGTGACAGATCAAGGCATACACTTTGTTAACAATTTAATGAAAGTGCTCACACATTCTTTTCAGATTATGCATAAATTCAGTTCCTCTTATTATCCTCGTGCTAATGGCTTGGCTGAAAGTACAAACAAGACCTTGTTGAATATGCTTCGTAAACTGATTTTGGAATCACCGGAAAGATGGGATCAGTTGTTACTTGCAGTATTATGCGCATACCGAACTACATTTTGTTAACAATTTAATGAAAGTGCTCACACATTCTTTTCAGATTATGCATAAATTCAGTTCCCCTTATTATCCTCATGCTAATGGCTTGGCTGAAAGTACAAACAAGACCTTGTTGAATATGCTTTGTAAACTGATTCTGGAATCATCGGAAAGATAGGATCAGTTGTTACCTGCAGTATTATGGGCATACCGAACTACATATAAAGTTGCCACCGGACTAATCCTTTCAAACTTGCTTATGGATTAGAAGCAATTGCTCCAATGGAACTTGTAGTACCTAGTTTACGTGTGGCCATAACTCAGAAGTTGCTACCAGAAGAATCCTTGCCATTTCGGTTGGACACACTCAGAGAACTAGATGAGAATCGCTGGGAAAGTTTTTTGACTCTTCAAGAAGTGCAGTTGTGGCAAGCTCGTACACATGATCGATATTTAAAACTCTAGTTTTTACGGTGGGGCAACTTGTGCTATTTTATAATGCAAAATCAAATCGCTCTGCTAGAAAATTCAAGTTACGATGGTTTGGTCCTTACCGGATTACTGAACAAGTCGGTCGAGCTACTTTTCGGTTGACTACTTTGACCGGAATTCCTCTTCCAAAAGTCATCAATGGTTCAAAGTTGCGACCGTATCATCAAGCATCTGACTCTCGCTGACGTGTTCTTCGTTTTTTTGTGATATTTATTTTCTTTTTTTGTTTTTGCATGCTTAATAAAATAAGTCTGTAAATATCCTCGTTTTGATACCTAATTATGCTCAACAGGCGCCCTGCATTATCGATTCTGCTCATGCATGCACACCGAAGTTATGAGGTTATCATCTCAACGTCGCGCGATGATTAGTAATTTCAATTGCTTCCCACTACCGATTATCTAGTTAATCTTTTTTTTCGTTGTTAATTGCTATTGTGTTTGCGTGCTTTGTGTGCATAGTGTTTATTGTATCCCTGTGTTTGCTTGCTATTCGTGTGCGTATCATGGAGGCATTAGCAAACTTTGCTGCGTTCCGTGATGGACTCCCTACTAATGTAGGTGAGTTCCTGCGCGTCCGTGGGTTGGTCAACTTCGCTAAATTTCCTTGGCATTTAGTGGATTGTCACCCATTCTATGCCCAGATCATTGCCGCCATCGCTGCTACACCTGCTACGGAGCAGAGTTGCCCGATAACTTCTTTACCATCTCGTACCGTAATAACTCTACAAACCTTTGCTGATGCATTCTGACTCTCTCCGCAAGGATGAGAGAATGGCCCTAATCTGCCCATTGCAACCATGATTGAATTATTTCCTAGGTATTCTTCCAATGAATATGCAATCCTTTGTCGTCCTGAGTCTGAACGCAAGACTTTACAATTTTTAGTTGCCATCTTGAGCCTGCAAAAGCGCACATATGGAATATCTCGACCATTCTACTCTGCGATAGATCTAGCTGCTTGAGAGCCTGTAAACTTTGCCACATATTATTTCCGTCGCATTCATAGAGAATGCGTTGCGATAATTAAACAAGTAAACAAGGGTGATATGCCGCGTTCCCGTCTCCCCCACATCTTAAGTTTCCTGTTTCCGGCAATACAAGCAGCACAACCACCACCCAGATGTCCAGTATTACACCATGAAGAATCCGTGCAGCTACTGGAAGATGATGAAGACGATGACGAAGAAATTTTCCACCTTCTCCGCCGCAAAATAATCAGAATAAGTTCATCTGATAGTGAAGTGCAGGGTTCAGCCGCAGGTGATAAAGCAGATAACAATGAAGAGGAAGCAAATGAAGATGAGACTTTCCATGACACTGCAACATCAATGAATAATGATTCATTAGTGCAGTCATCTCCAAAACGGCAACAAGAGCATGATGATACTGCTGATTCTGAAGCTAGCTCGTCTAAAGAAGAATCTAAGCAACTATCTGAACAGGTAATGCAGGAAGGTGCGCAACCAATCATTAAAGAAATTGTTGAACAATTAATTACCATTGTGGATTCTGCAGCTGCCAACCCTGAGGACACTACGCAACAAACCACCAAACAGGTAGTCGAAACTAACTCTGTTCTTCTAACTTCTCCACCTCTTCGACCCATTGTCCCTGTTCCACCCATTGTCACTGAGGAACCTACCGCTTCATCATCCTCGTCACCGAATTATTCTCCACCCAATTCCCATCAACTCCTCACCAATTCTTCATCGCAACCACGGCCTTCTCTTCTGTTTCCGCCGCCACCTGTATTTAATGAGCTTGCAACCATGGGACATATGCTGATTCATCTAGTGCAGCAATTATTAGTACAGATGAAAGAAGTCACTGATACTATCAGAGATGATTTCCAGCATAAGGTCGATGTGCTGGAGGCAGACATTAGTCCTCTCCAAGAAGAATTAGAAGTGGTTAAAGCAAAAAATCAAGCCTTACATAAACAGATTAAAGTGTTACAGGCTACAATTACCGAACAAGAAGCATTAATTAATCAGAAAGATGAGGCGTTAGCTGAGTTTCAAGCAAAAGATGATTTGTTATGTGCGGCTGATGCAGAGATTCTGCAGTTAAAGCAATTACTACAGGATAAAGAGGATGCATGTATAGCTCTGGGCAATCTATTAGAAGAAACCAGACAACAGCTAGATGAAGTGGTACAACGCGGACAAGAGATGCATGATTTGGTTAAAAAGACTAATGAAGAACCCTAGAGAAGCAAGTTTGATTTATCTGAAGTAAACAATATTCTTAAACGCAAATTGACCATAGAAGCTCAATTATAGAAAGAGATAACAAGGATCAGAAGAGAGCGTGATGCTTATCATTGGACAATCCAATTTTAGAATCAGGAGATAGAAAGAAAGGAGTATCAACTGGATACACAAAAAGAAAGATTATCCAACATTGATAAACAAATTGCCGACATGAAGGTGACCAGGGATGCAGCTTTGGCGAATGAATTTTACTTACAAGAGGCTTTTTTGCACACACAGGCAGAGAGTTTAATAAGCCAGGTTATTTCTTAAAGTTCAGTACGCATAGATGCTCAGCTCGTCCAACCAGACATTTTGAAGCAGATGCTAGAATTATTAAAGAAGAAAATTGCCCGAACTTTTAGATTAGCTAGATCTATGTATCTAGAAGGAATAGTTGATGAACCCTAGGATTTTTTTTGTATACCTGTGGGTTCAAGTCCACCGTGCGTGCCAATGTTAGCCGCCGGATTGGCAATTGTAAAAT
>CM035412.1:12930909-12940909 GCA_020310875.1 Ceratopteris richardii
AGGATTCTCAAATGTGTCTATGCACGGCCATGTAATAGGGCCCTATATCAATGCATACTTTCGAAGTGCATGACCTAAATGGTGCAAAAGACAGGGTTGTGCAAGAAGCACATGGTTGTCGCTCGTCGAGGCTTTTGATGTTACTTGTAGTTGTTGATGCCGGCTTTGGTGGAGGTATCCATTGGATCTCGAAATTATGTAATCCTCCTTATTGGGGTCCATTTTAGAACAGCATTTGGCACTACAGAGATCACTTCAGGCGTCTTCATCTTTGGATACTTCCTGAAGTGTGGTATCTAGTGTGGTTGGCACTTTGATTTGGTGGAGGCTACTTGTACTTTTGGCTTCCAAACCCATACCCTTTTTGCACATCTTCCTACTACTCTTGAAGAGGTGATTTGATCTTCTTTCGGTCTCTATATGCCGTTCTTACCCTTTTCTCTTTTTGGCTTCTTTGTTGAGAACTTTCGCATGTGGGAGAACATAGGTTGTTGTGGATGCAAGAGCTTCTTAGGTACCCACATCTGTAATCGCCCTTGTTGAGCTGCATTTAATTTCTTAGGCACCCAAATTTGTTCGATACCTTGTGATTGAGCTTGTCCGAGGTGCTTCCTTTGTCTTTTGGCCTGGTTGGCTTTCCTGGATGGGATTTGTGGGGGCAAGGCTGGTGGTTGCTATCCTTTGCGTACCCACATCTGTTTCATGCTCGGAACTACTTTCTTGTCGAATGGCGTCTTTCTATTTG
The DNA here is from genome assembly GCA_020310875.1 of Ceratopteris richardii. Taxonomy (NCBI): domain Eukaryota; kingdom Viridiplantae; phylum Streptophyta; class Polypodiopsida; order Polypodiales; family Pteridaceae; genus Ceratopteris; species Ceratopteris richardii. The sequence continues at coordinate 12,931,655 of CM035412.1, forward strand.
ATGTAGCCATTGTCGTGAAGAATTGTGTTTCCGTGTGTGGTGGACTCACTACTATGGCTACTTGATTCTTTGGAGAAGAAGAAAGATCCAACCGCCTTCGAACCTGTTCTTCCACGATTGACTCCTTCTGCATCATAGAGCTTTTGACACATACAACATCTTCTTCCATATGATTAGTCTTAGAAGAATGAAGAGAGTGTGTGGTGCCATGATCTGGGAGCATGCAGTTCTCTAATTCTAATGTAATGCATTGTTCATGTACCCAAACTTGAAGAATTTGACTTCTTAGGTTTAGGTTGACTGCATTGTGATAAATCCAATCTTGTCCTAAGACAAGTGGTTCTGTAAGGTTCTCATCCTCACACACTAGCACTTTGACTTTCATTGGAACATCTTGAAGGTAGATGGGAAGTTCCACCTCGCCCAAACAAATGCATGCCCTCCCATCATTGGCCTCAACGGCATCTCATCTTTTCTAACTGGATATTGTGCACGTTGGCATGTGTCACATTTCTTCACATAGGTATGTGCATGCATATGAAGAGTGGGCCACCAAAGTCCTGAGAATAGAATGGTCTTGATGACTCGATCAGGACCGAAGTGTCCACCTACAACACCACTGTGTGCAGTCTCTAAGACCTTTAAATAGTCTGATTCATGCATGCACAATCTTAAGTAACCATCTTTGCCTCTTTGGTATAGGTTGTCTCCTACTAAGGCATAGCCTTGAGCCTCTTGCTCCATGCTTCATCTTCTTGCTAGACTAGCCTGTTTGGGTAATCTTCCCGACCTCATAAACTCTACCAATGGAGCACTCCAATCTGGAATTAATGACACTTGATAAAGGGTTGCATGCTCCACTGGGGGTCTCTCTCTACACATTGGACAATTCTTAATCCACTCATGTATTGCTTTGTCCATGCTAGGCCAATACACTCCTAAACGTTTCAGATTTTGTAATGTGCACTGTTTAGAATAATGATTTCCTAGCAATCCTTCATGAGCTTGTTGCAACCAACTACTATGTTCATCGTCCTCAACACAACAAGCTAATACCCCCTCAATATCTTGTTTGTACATGCTTCCTGCCAATATGTGATATTTTTGTGATTTTACAATTTCTTCTTGTGATGTTTTCACATTCTTATTTGTAGGACCGAAGGTTAGGACTGGTACCAACTTATTTGCCCATTTGGGAACAACTTCCAAATTGAACAGATAAGCATCAGGTAGTTCATGAGACACTCCTTGCGGTGACTCTCTTGAAGTGATGTGAGAAAGGTGATCTACCCGAAGGTGGGTTCTACCTTTCCTGACAACAACTTCAAAGTCATATTCTATTAGTAAGAGGAACCATCTTACTAAGCGCTCTGTATTGCAAGGTTTATTGACCAAATATAACAAAGCTTGATGATTAGTGAAAAACTTGAACTTGTTGGCCAATAAGTAGTGTCTAAATTTCTTCACAGCATATACCATGCCTAAGCCCTCTCGCTCAGTTGTGGTATAGTTTCGTTCAGCTGCGGTGAGCTGTCTACTAGCATATGCTATGGGCAAATCTAAGTTTCCTTCACCTGTGGGTTGTGCTAGCACACATCCTATGGCGTGATTGGATGCATCCACATGGACATGGAATTGTTTATTCCAATCAGGAGTGGTCAGTATTGGTGCTGTGCACAAACGTTTCTTCAGTTCATTGAAAGAATTCTCGCATTCGTCGTTCCACTCAAAATTAGACAACAAGGCATAAAGGGGTCTAGCTATGATCGCATACATATGGATAAACCTACGGTAATATCCACAATGGCCCATAAAGGTTTGTACCTCTTTAACATTCCTTGGCCTTGGCAGCTCTGCTATGGCTCGTACCTTATCTTCATCTGTTGAGATTCCATTCTTAGAAACAATATGACCTAAGATTTTACCTTGACACACCATGAACACACACTTTTCTAGGTTCAGACACACTCGATATTCTCTACACTTGTTGAAGATTTGTCTGAGCTCAGGGATGTGAAATCTTCTTTCTTTGAATGAGCACATAAATCATCCACATACACTTCTAAGCTCTTTTGCAAGAACTCTTTGAAGACATGACACATGAGCCTTTGGAATGTTGCAGGTGCATTGGTGAGCCCAAATGGCATCACACGAAATGCAAAGATTCCCCATTCTGTGGCAAAAGCTATTTTGTGTTGATCTTCTAGCGCAATGGCTATTTGATTGTAACCTGAAAATCCATCAAGGAAGCTATAAACTTCCTTGCCTGCAACATGCTCCAATAGGTGTTCCGTGATTCGAAGCGGATAACTATCTCTGATCGTAGCGGCATTAACTTTTTTAAGGTTAATACACACTCGCAACTTCCCGTTCTTCTTGGGCACCACTACAATGGGGAACACCCATTCAATATGCTCAATCTCATAGATAAATCCAGCTTCAATCAGCCTATCAATTTCTTCTTTTATTTTGGTTGCATATGTATCATTATATGTGTAGGGCTTCTGCTTGGTGGGCATGGCATCAGTAGTCATGGGGATAGTATGAGAGCAAATTCTTGGATCTACCCCTTTCAAGTCTCTATAGTGCCATGCAAACACATCCCTATATTCCCTTAATAGAGCTACAAGCTCCATTTCTTCTCTTGCACTTAGGTCATCTCCTATGTAGGTACATCTCTCTTCATTCTCTTCAATGGTCACTACAATCTTCTTGGTCTTTTCTTTATTATCATATGATTCTCCTATGATGGCCTCTCTCTTAGGCATTCGTACCAAAATTTTGCGGTTGTCAACTTCATATTTCTTGAAGTTTTCTGGTACTTCAAACAATGATTCCTCCTCTTCTTGTTTCACTGCTTTTCTTTTCTTTTTCTTTTGACTGCTCTCACTTCCATCCTTTGAATTTACCGTTTTAATACTTGTGAGAGGCTCTTCTTCTTTCTGGGTGAACACTCCTATATCTTCTAGATAGTGCTGCTCTGAGTTAAAGCAACTATCCATCACAATGGACTCTATATCATCATCATTCTCTTCTTCTTCTATGACATCACTAGGGTCACATTCTTCTAGCAAGGGCTCACACATGAACACTGAAATATCATAACCCTCCTCATCACAATGAGGTGTCCATTGTTCTTCATTGACAACAATGTCCATGGTGGCTAAGATTTCTGGCCAGCCATGAGGCTCAAATTCCTCATCTGGAAAGATCATCGGTGTGTAGGCTGGGTCTCTCACTGGTCTATCTCCTGGCGAAGTTCCTTCTTCTCTTACCTTTAAACGTTTTTCCTCTTCCTCTACGACCTTGCACATCCACAAATGAGTATCTTCATGCAGCCATGATGGATCAGGTGAACTTTCAGAATGCATAGAGATGGAATCGTCTTTCGCTTTGTGGATAGTATTCCACTGTAGGGGTGGTACATCTCTGAAGGAGTAATCCTTCAAATTGACCTTGGTGGTGACCCCTAAGTGTTGTAAGTACAAGGAGTTGGTTCCTCAATCCTGTACTATCTGCAATTGTCATAGGAAGGGTCTTCCTAGGATCATCTCATAAACATTATTTTTCTCCAAGTCACATATAGCAAAGGTGTGCTCAAACTCTACACCACAAGTGGTTAGAGTTATCCCTTCTAGCAATCCTAGAGGTCTTTCGAAATGACCATCGGCCATTTGAAGCTTCATTCTAGCTGGTCTTAATGTGGGTTTGCCCCATTGCTTCCAGAAGGAGGTGGTTGCAATAGCAACACCCGCACCTGAATCTATGATTGTTTTGTTTGTGTAACCTTGGTAGCTAATTGGAAGGTAAGTATTACCTTCTTCACCCTCACACATGTCTCCTATTTTATCAAGAGGTATCTTTGGAACTTTTTGCTTAGAGCCTGTTTTTGGCATATTGGAATCAAGTTCTGGGACCTGATCCTTCACATGATTCCATAGCTCGGGTTTTGCTTTGAGCAGCTCTTCTACAGTGAGATGACATTGAACCTTAGTGTTCTTCACGACATCAGTGTTCCTTGGGACCACTGAGTCTTCATGTCTGACCAATATTGTGGGAGCTGTGATCTGAAGATATTCAGATTCCCATGGGCTTGGAAATTGAGGTAGTTCTTCTAAGGTATTAGATTCAAAATCTAATCTTTCGTCTTCTTGTTTTTCTGCTTCATCTCCATAAATAGATGGAATGTCTTGGGGAAATTGATCATGAAGGTCATCAATCTCACGAATAGGAGGGAAATTACTGTTCTCCTTGGCCCATTTCTCCTCTTTTATTTCCCACAAGAACTCTTGAGAGTGCTCCTCAATTGAAGGAGGTATTCCAACATCCGTGGAATTAGGAACATAAGCTCCCATTGGTGGTGAGCTTCCTCTTTCAATAACTGGTTGAGCCTGTGGTGGTAAAGAAACTTGTGGTTTGTTTACCAATTGCTCTAATCTTTCTAATAAGCCCTGGAAATGCAAATCCGGTTTGACAAAGTTTGTCTGATTGAACTTTTGACTAGTCTCAAGTATAGCTTGAGCTTGTTCTACCATTTTCATGCACATTTTCATCCGTTCAATCTCTAAATTTTCTCTAGGGTAACTCTTGTCTAGGTTTGCAGCTGTAGGCCCTTCTTGAAGTCGAGCCTGGTAGGCCTTGAACATCATGTCCAAGCCTTCTGGGGTTGGATCTGCAAGAACAGACCCTGGTTGTGGTCTATTTACAATGGGTGGTGGGGTGGGATGAGGCGGAGTGGATGGAGTGTCGGCATGCGAGGGATTTTGAGATGCGATGTCGTCTATTTTTGTTTTTGCGTCTTTCAAGCTTTCTTCTAGTTCCGATAACTTTTTATTCCACTTACGATTGGCCTTTTCTCTGGTATCCTTCCATGTTCTTGTTTTCCTCTTACTAGGCTCTCCTGATTCACTCGACTCCGATTGTTCTGCTGGTTTATCTTGTTTTAATGCTTGTGCCCTAGTAACTGCCTGTACAGGTGCCACATTACTGCTACTTGAACTTGAATCTGCCACTAAGCCTACCACATTAATGGGTGTAATCTTGGGTGCACTGGAGGGGTTTCTTGGACAATCTCTGGGAAGATGGTCTTTGCCACATTCAGGACAAAAAGCTTGTATTGTGATAGCCTGACCTTGACTCGGAGATGGTGAGTGAGGACAGTCATGAATGAAATGGTCACCTTGACATCTGAAACAAGATCCTCTAGGGGCTTGTGGTCTCATTTGTCTCAATTGGGGCCTAGGGTTAGGATTTGTGTACATGACATTGGAGTATTCTGGCTCCCAATTTTGCTCCATAGGTGGTGCCTCATATTGACACGAGTAAATCTCACTATGTTCAGGTGACTCTGTGTAATAAGCATGTGGACTACCTTCATGGGAGTAGTCTGAACTATGAGCATGAGAGTCATTCTCTGAGATCAGTGGGGTCAGTGGCACCAAAGCTCTATTTGGATTTTCCTCTCCCACAGCATACTTGACTGGAATCACGTTGGCAGGAGCTGGTGGTTGGTTTCCCAATACTGGTTGTGGCCTATATTGTGCCTGATATTGCTGTTGTGGTCAATAATATGGATGTTGGTAATGGTTCTGATACCTACCTTGTTGGTAAGGTTGCTGATAAGTTTGTCTAACAGCCTGCCTATTGTAGGGATAATCTTGAGCCGTGTGGTTCGTGTATTTTCTCTCAATAGTGCAATATGGAGCATTCCTTTCTCTAATGTTTTGGTTTTGCATTGGGCATACGTTAGCCATGTGGTCGCCTCCACAGGTATAACATCGGTTCAATGAGGTGACTCTTTGTGTTTGTCTATTTTGGACTCCCAGCTTCTTGGCAACTTGCTCAACTATCTCATCTATTTCCATGGAGATTTTTGAAGTATGACTAGTAGAGCTATCAGAATCCTTATAGAGTTTGGACAATCCTAACTCCTCACCGAAGTTATCTTCTATGTCAATGCACGTCCGCACACACTCTTCTATGGATTTGGGCTCTTTCAAATACACATATGATCTCAACTTTGTGCTCAATAAGCCATCTAAGAATAAAGCCACTTGTTTGGCTGGTGTGGGTAACTCTGGAGCAGGGCATCTTTCTAGGTATTTTCTAAACCTTCTACGTGCTAGTCATACTGTTTCTTGGGGTGTCTGCTTGAAACTATGGATTAAAGATGATGTGTTATGCCTGATACCACTCTTGGAAAATTCTACAATGAATTCGTCTAGTAGCTGACCTATGTCGCGATAGTTGCGACTACTCAGTGGCTGAAACCAAGCTAAGGCAGTGCCCTTAAGAGTCAAACCAAATGCCTCGTACTGGGTGAACAAATCCTCAACCTGTTCAGCTCTTAACACTTGTTGGAACTCGGCCACATGATCATAAGGATCTCCTGACCCGTCAAAATAATTCTTCATTGCCTTGATCATTTGAGTGGGTCTAAGGGTTATTGTGTGCTCTCGGGGTCTAGGCAATGGAAAATCATGTTCATCTCTTTGTTGCCTATGTACTTCATGTCTCTCTCTTTTAGGTCTCTCATTTTCAACTCCTGATCTATTCCTGCCCACAGGGTGTGCAAAACTTACCTCAGGCCTCTCTCTATTTCTTTCTCTCTGGGCTTCATGAGCTTGGGATGATCTTACTCCTTGGAGGCCATGGGAAACATTAGATCTTGGTGGAGGGAAAATCAATACACTCTTCCAAGTATATGCATGTCTATCGTGTTCTGTTACCAAGAATATCTTCTCTGATGTGTTATCGAGGTAGACAACTTTGCCTGGTATCTCAGAATCTTTGAATTCATAGATGATAACTATGCCCAATTGGCTAGGTTGATCTGGCTTGAATCTCCAAAAGGCTTCCTCTGTTTCTCTATTCAAGAATAGTTCTATGCTTTTGTTGTCTTGAGGGATCCAATCTGGTGTGATCACTCTGGTCAGAACTGACTTACCTCTAGGAGTCTAGGGTCCTTGTCCTACATTTCCTTGTTCTAGGTCTCCTATCTCATTCTCATGAATGACATTTCCAAACTCATCGGTCCTATCTGGTAGGTTGGTGACCACATACATGGTTCCTTCCTTATCAATGTATGAACCCTCTTCGAACTTGACCACCGGGTGTTCAAGTCCAAAGGGTTGATCTGGATTTTTGAGTTGGACCACTGATCGCCTCAGGCCATCCTCATAGATGCGAGCACCTAATCGGTTGGTCCGAATATACTCCAACTGTGTCTTATAGGGACCTTCTGGTGTTTGTAAATAGTCAGTGCCTGAGTTGCCTGTAGGTTTCCCCATGCTGAAAGACATTTCTGAGTCACTTGTGTCTGAACTTAGTTTGTAAGGATGACCACTTAGTTGTTGTGCCCAAGACTTAGATGTATGGTTGACACTAGCCTCAGAAGATCTAATGCTTTGTTTATCCTTGCCTAGGTGTCTACCAGATCTCAGGTTCATAAGCTTTGATCAAGAGTCCAAAATTTCCCTTTGGTATGGTTCAAAATCCTTTGGATCCCCCTTGGTTCCCTAGTCCCCCTTGAGGATCAACTTCAAATTATCCTATCTGAAAATCAAGGCCGTGTAGGATTCGAAACGAGCTTTCCAACGAGCTATAGAGCTCAAAAAATGGACTTTGGATGAAAAAGTTATGTCAAATCAGGCTCCTGGGGGTCAAAACAGGCAAACATGACCTTTGGAGAAAATTGCGATTTTGTGAAATCAAGAGAATCATGATTTTGTCAACCTCAAGAGAATCGCGATTTTGTGAACTTCAAGAGAATCGCGATTTTGTGAACTTCAAGAGAATCGCGATTTTGTCAACCTCAAGAGAATCGCGATTTTCTGAGCTTCAAAAGAATCGCGATCCTGTGAAACCAAGAGAATCGCGATGCTATGAAATCAGAGAATCGCAATTTTGAGAATCGCGATTGCCAGCACAAAATTGTGTTTCACAAAATCGTGTTTCACAGAATTGTGTTTTTCACAAAATCGTGGTTCACAGAATCGTGTTTTCACAGAATCGTGTTTTAGAGAATCGAGTTCTAGAGAATCACGATTTTGTTTCAGAGAATCGTGTTTTTGAAAATCGCAATTTTGAGCACAGAATCGTGTTTTTAGAGAATCGCGATTTTGTCTCAGAGAATCGTGGTTTTCACAAAATCGTGTTTTCACAAAGTCGTGTTTTCACAGAATCGTGTTTTCACAAAATCGTGTTTTAGAGAATCGTGCTCTCACAGAATCGTGTTTCTTGCTGAAAATCGTGATTTGTGAGAATCGTGTTTTCAGAGAATCGTGTTTTTCATAGAATTGTGTTTTTGTCATGAAAATCGCGATTGTCAACAGAGAATCGTGTTTTCACAAAATCGTGTTTTAGAGAATCATGTCTTAGAGAATCGTGTTCTAGAGAATCGTGTTCTAGAGAATCGTGATTTTGTCTCAGAGAATCGTGGTTTCCAAAAATTTAGAGAATCGCGATTTTGAGCACAACCACAGAATCGTGTCTTCTCAGAATCGTGTTTTTTGGGCTGAAAATCGTGATTTGTGAGAATCGCGATTTTGAGCACAACTACAAAATCGCGATTCTGAGAATGACCATAGAATCGTGTTCTTTTCAAAAGGCTTTTAGGTGGGAAATAGAGAATCGCGATTTCAAAAAAATAAATTTGAATTTTCACAGAATCACGATTTTCATCACAGAATCGTGTTTTTTGGCGGGAACTTTGAATTTCTGAGCGCCGAGCAATGGCGAGTCACACAACAATGCATGAAAGATGGTATGAAAATGATGAAAATGCACTTAAAAACAAGAAATTTCCATGAAAAAGAAGATGGAAGAAGATGGAAGAAGATGGAGATGGTGATGATGATGAAGATGAAGAAGAAAAATCAGAAAATGAACAAAAATGACAGTTTTTTTACCTTCCAATGTTGCAAATCTACGATCTTACCATCACAACGCTCGTCCTCGAAGCTCTCTCCCCGGCAACGGCGCCAAAATTTGGTGTAGCTCAAGCGTAAGCACCACCTCCTTTACTTGTCAATTCGCGGAGACGTGAGGACCGGTATGAAGACCACGAGCAAGTGAAGGCACAAGTGCATGAGTGAAAGCACACAAACATGCACACACATACACACACACGCGCACAAAGTAAGATCAAAGAGAGGAACAATGGAAAGCTTCGATTGCAAAAGAGTTCTCTTACAAAATCTCTATTCTCTAACAAGCTAACCTCAAAGTTGAGCTCTCTAGCTCTTTTTATAGTTT